>VDFB02190554.1:30510-70376 GCA_007258455.2 Sequoia sempervirens
TAGGATTGAAAGTATAAATATACCTCCAAAGGTGTGACACATGGGCACACACTTTGGACAAGTCGGAGGGCACATATAGAGTCCATATGAGGTGAGACCAAAGGCAAAAATTCTCTAATTGAAATTAAGATGTGTGAATAGGAACTAGGTAGGATAATATCTAGCTAGGTAATAACACTCTTTACACAATATTAGGAGGACCTTAGGATTATTTTACATAGAATGAAAATACTTGTATGCTAGATTTGGTCCAAGTTGAACCCCTTGTGTTACAATATATTTCTACAGTAAATATCATAGTAGACATAACACTTTTGATCACCACACAAGCTTTAGTAGCCTTTTTCAACTTACATAAGCAAATATATTATTTTGTGTGCTATTGCATAAACCTCAACAACCCTTAGCAATTATATGCAAGAACTTTTGATTCTCCATGCAATAATTATTATCATGTACTACCACACATGAGCCCATGCACCTCATATATTATCTTGTGTAAGTCGTTGCCACAACATGTCCTCATGCATGACTCAACACATTGATCATTGTGCACTACCACACATGAAATTGCATCACTTTATGTAGACACCTAGTGAATTCAATAGATCTACAATTGTGGAAAAATTTATCCATGTACTTGTTAGCTCCCCAAATATGCACCCTGTTTTCTAAGCCTCAGAATGAACTCAACAAATTTGGACTAACATGGGACTACTCTCAGGTTGTGGGTAACCTATTCGAAAGCAGACCTCCAGATTATGGGTTGGCTTCCCCTTTTGATGGTGTCACCTAAACAATTCCTTGCTGGGAAAAGGTTACAAAGAAGCATGAAAAGAAAAAATAACCCCTATGGTGATGCACCTAATGATATTTCTCAGACCCATACAGCTGCTTTTACACACATGAACAATCAACAACTTAATAGTGGCTTACACAACTCAAAACTTCATGTCTTTGCATCAGTATTTCATAACAAGGCTAAAAATGCCAAGGACAACATCTAGAAGGAAGAAAAATACATCTTCACAACTTAGACTCTACCCTAAACTAACTCAACACATGTTATGACCTGCAAATTCATTTAACTGCATAAATGAAAAGAAAAATAGGAAAAAATCAAAGGGAAAACAATTCTTCCTTAAGATTTCATCAACCATTTCTAAAGCTTTCACAATAAAACAACATAATGAGAAGGTAAAATATATTAACTTATCAATCAACAGGTGTTACACACTGTTGTAAATGTTTGATAATGAGTCACAATGCAATCCTCTGTCATGAAAAGGGCTCCAAAAGCCACAATGCCTACAAGAAGAAAGAAGAGAACTCCCCAAAAAACTCAAGTATGAAGATACTTAAGCAAAATTGAAACCAAAAGCCCACACAAGTCCTTCTAGAAACCCTAAGTCGTATCAGAGACCAAAGCCAAAATAGAAGCTTGTAAAAACACTCCAAAAGGTCCTCCAAATGCAAAAAAGTCAAGCCATGACTTGACCCACCAGAAAAGCATGACAAAAAACCTCTAAAATGGTCCTCCTACCTCCAAATCAGTCAAAAACATCCTCCCACACTTTCTCCATGTTGACAAGTCATCACCAAATTTGGACCCACACACAAGTCATGCAATATGTGTGTTTTTTGAAAACACATGGCTTGAAAAAACATTAAAGATAATGATCTTGTTTAAGTGATTCATAAAACATCATTGAACAAGTCATTTTACAATTTAAAGCATAAAATAAGGGCCCCACCATCTCCTTGTATTACATTTATATTAAAAGGCATGATAAAGTGATTTTTCAAATTGCTCACATGATATCATCAAAATATGGAAACAAATGCAACATATAATGTTATGGCTAAAAGCTTTCAAAAGCTTGTAAGGTGTGAACACCAACTCACCATATTCTACATTTTACTCACACATGTCATATACATTGTTTGCAAAGGAATATAGTCACTTAGCCAATATGGTCGACCTCCAAATCTCTTGGAAAGCATATTCCACTCAAAATGATGAAAAGCATCATCATTTGGTCTTCGAAGAATCTGGAACACTTGGTCTGTCGCCATGAGGGTTTGGGAAGAACACAGAAAAATGATGATTTCACTGGTTCTCAATCAATTTTTTGACATTCTTTTGCATAAAAGCAGCATGGAAACTCTGGTAATTTCTCTACTTGGCATAAACCCTACAAAATATTTACTTGGAGGCCATTTTTGGGCTCACAGGCCACGACCTGTAGCATTTGTTTGGCTTTTTCCTGACCAAACTGTTTATTCATCCTTCATCTTGCTCTTTTATGTTGTAAACAACCATCAATGAGAGGTTTCATGAAGCTTTGAGGAAGTCTTTTTGTGGCAAAAACTTTGTGCATTCTTGTTTGAGCTCGGGAAAGCTCCCAACCATCTTTCATTCACTATTTTTTATGTTTTTGATTGAGCAAGAAAGCTCGAATGGAAGATAAAAAAAATCTCTCATCTTCCTTTACATCTTTGTGATATAGTTCAGAAATGTTTCAACATTGTAGGCTTGCTGCATTTTCTATTGTTTATGGCCATAATATCCCAATGGTCATAGCCTTGGATAGAGAAAAGGTGTTATATGCATTGTTTTGCAAAAATCCCTCTGTATTCTCTTGATTTCCTTCTTGTTCTTCACAAATCTTGATAAATGTTAACCCAAATGGGTTTCTAGAATATAGGAAAAGAAAGAGCCAAATGTGGCTCGACCCTCATTATGTAAACTAGGTCTTCTTGCATTCATGGCTTTCTATCCTATTTTTGCATTTTGGAAAAAACCCTTGGTTGGGTTTCCTGTATTATGCATTTTGTTGAATTTTTCCACTATTTGTAAAAAACCCAAATGGGTCATTGGATTTTCCTACAGAGCTCAGATTCTTTGTAGAATACAAATGATTTATTCAATTTTATTTCATTTTCTTGTAAAAAGAAAGCAATGTTGCTCCATTTGATTAAAACCCCAAGTGGGTTCTTCATAATTGCAGGGAAAAGGCTACTGCTCACCACGGCCTGTCATAATGCATAAATGGCTTTTTCTCATTTTTTGTAATTCCTGTAACAAGCTTTTCATAGTCATTTTCTATTATGCATTTCACTTCTATAGAATGCAATAATTTTTTATAACAAAAACCCCAACATGAGTCTAATCATTTTGAACAACCTGCCATTTATTGTTTTCTAAGAGTGCAGTGATTACCCTGCTTCCTTTTGTGCAATAAAGAACTTTTAGTTCATTTTATAATGAAATACCCTCCAACATCAAATGAGAAAACACCCTCTTTAAGTGGCTCTTTACCAATCAGACACAAAGATGATCTCCAAATCCCCCTTTTTGTTGCTTATGTATACACCTCTGAAAGAACAGGGGAGAATGCTTTGCATGGAGGAAACCAGTAGGTAGAAATTACAAACCCACTATTTGCCCTTCCATCTGCTCTATTTTAACTACCCAATGTCAAAGGCAACCTTGTCTCCATAAGATCCCTTACATGACTACCTTCTTCAATCCTGGTTAGCCAATGTCTACCCAATTGTCTTGATAGAGATTCAACTTCTCTTTTGTTTCCTACTTCCCAGAGTTGAATCCTATGCAGAGACCATACTAACAAAATCATGGAAGGAGTTTTATTTAAGGATACCTAATTCTTGCATCTTAGGTAAGTTCTCCCAAGAAAAGTATACATCAAGCCCCATTCTTCTTACTCCACCATGCATGAAACCTCAATCTGCATTGTTGACAGCACTACCCAGATGCTTAGCAACAAGATCAACTGAAACAAGTGTTCCTCAAAATTCAACAAGTGAAGGAATTTTCCCTTGTGAGTTTGATGCAAAGCATCATAACCAAACTCCTTAACACCATCATTTCTCAAGAGATTTCAATCCCAAACAGAATCAGGAGAAGATCAAATATAAACATCAATTTTTCATTTGACTTTCATCAGATATCAACCCAAAACTCATCTACCCTCTCAGCAAAATTCATCAAATTCTTAAGGCTATCAACAAGCCACTCAACATATCAATCTTCATAGCAATTGTATTCCAGACTAGGAAATATTATTACAAGGAAACTCATCATGCATCATGCATCATTCTAATACCCTATTCATAGACCTCCAAGATACATAGCTTTGACTGAAAATGAATCATAACATAAAAACCATTGATTTCACAGTCATAGTTCCACTTTAAACCTTAGAAACACCATGTTCAAACTAAAAAAATAACATACACTCCATTATAAACTTCTCCAAAACATAGAAGAACATTTTACAACATATTTCAGACAGTTCCAAGGCACTTTTCATCAGTCACATGATTGTCCCAACAGGCAATCAAGTTCTTGTATACAGACACCATTAGAGCACATTGAACACACATGTCCAAAACATCACTACTTTCAAACTCTGCCTTCTTAACTTTGTCCAGGCATTAATACAATTTCAATACCATTGTGTAGTCAATTCCAACACAAATCTACTCACCAGTATCACTGTTTATGCAAATTTTATGTTTTGAGCACACAAACTACTATGTTTCTTTGTAAGTTGACAAACCCTTAATCGGTTAAATCCCACAAGTCATATTCATATACTAAGGGCCAAATACACATTTATAAATCCCTTCTACTGTCCACATCAGCATGACAAAAACTACCAATTATTTGCTTTGAAGAATTCAACAAAACTCAGACTATACGTTGTCTAGGGCTACTAGAATAAGTCTAATTTACAAAGGAGACCCCTTTTAATCATTTCCAAGACACTCAAAACCTCAAAACTATCTTAGGAAATATTACAAAACTCTAGATTATTCTACTTTCAAGGATTGGAAAGCCCTTTTAGATTGCATACTAACAAACCCTTATTTATAGGCTAAAAATGCCCAAAATAGTGAGGGTTTCATAAAAGAAACACTTACAGACCTCCAACTCACCAGCCAACACTTCCAACACCTTGAAATACATCTATCTACACCTTCTACATCATTTCCAAGCCTCTGCAAACTTTATTTATTCAATCTCCCATGACTATAGCATCACTTTGTGTAGGAAAACCCTCAATTTTCCAATGTAGCAGCAAGTCTGCCATGGTATTCTTGATTTTCCCTGCACTTACAATCATCAAAACATACAAAAAATCTTAACATTAACCTACTCCACCAATCAACTTGGCCTACATTGGTGGAGTAGTGAAGAAATACCTTATTGGACTCTCAAAACCCAATATACAGGGTTTCAAATCGAATCACAAAGAGTTTGCTCAAACAAACATTATATCTAATGGATCCTTTCCCAAATGGATATGAATGAAAGTTGGTTCTTTAACCTACTAAAAACAATCATATTTTGAACCCTAGGACTGCTTCTCAGTTCGTACAAGATAGAAATAACTGAAAGAACACAAAATAGACCAAAAACAGGGAACTTTTATTATTTCAATTCTTCAAGAATACAATCCTCCCTTTGCTCTGCCTTTTCAAGGCTTTTATAGTTTTTTTTCCTCCTTGCAACTAATTTTCTAACTCCCATTCAGTTCAAACTACCTCTTATTTCCTAATATGCTTAATTTATGCCTTTTTGTTTACATAATCACATTTTGACAACAATAGTGTATTATCTGCATTTTTTTTGCATTTTCACCTCCTAATGACTTCTTTTATGACTTGATTACATGAAAATCAGCCTTTTCATGGCCTTGACACTCAAATTTTGACTTGAACATATAAATTTAACATATTATCCTTTTGAAGGCATTCCATGACCTGGGTGCTCCTACACTAGAGTTGGGGTCTAAAATGCCATAGACATCAAAGAATCCATCCATAACCTTTGTAATACAGCTTAGAGGATTGTCCTACTGATGTTCTTCCCTTGGATTTTTACTAGCCTTTAGCACTCAAATAAGGAAAGAATTGAAGGCTCATGTATTGTCCTTTCAAATCAACAAGGTAATTGTCCTCCCCATGATGATTGTCCACTCTGTCTTATTTATGGATGAGAAACAAGTTTGGTATGGCACCAAAATCTTTAATGATTAGCATTAAATATGACTTGCAAGCAACTTTTATTTTCTTTGGTACCATTAGATATCATTGCATTTGAATGCCTCTTGTAGGTTGTAGTGGTTGTTCCTCCTTTAATGTTGTTATAGATTACTCTATTATGTCCTTGATGTACCTGTAGCTTATGTGGACTACCTTTTAATGATGGTACTCAATTTTATGATGTAGTGTTGATGTGCCAAATTGACCCACAACATGTAGGTAAGATAAAAGTGAAATATCTTACCTCTCCTGAAAGATACAATCAGTAATCAAACTAATCACCTCCCAAGGTCTTTGATGTTGGTTCACAACATTGTTGTTTCACAAAGTTGTCAATATGGCTGTAATGTTCAAGGGGCCTGCTGGTTTTGAGCTTTTGGATTGTTGCAAGATCAAACATCTATATAAACCTACTTTAACTAGGGGTTTCAAAGAAATAGAAAAAAAAGATAGATCAAGGTTCGCAAACTGAAAAGGATGTTGATTCATTCAAATAATCAGACTTGTTACCTTCCAAGGAATTCCAAAACTAGAACTGCAGAATAAAATTAACTTGTAATTGATACAAAGTTTCATTCATTCACAGTGCAAACCTTAACAGTAGATTGCAAATCATCATTCAAACAAAACATAAGATAAGATTTCATTCCTTGAGAACTTTTCAAATCAAAATGATTAACCAAAAATGAATACCATTCTGGAGCATAATATAAAGTAGATTTAAATCTAGTTGCTCTTACTATTAATGAAACAAATAAGTAGCATTTAAAAATCTGGCAAGATCACTAGTGTACAGAAACCCATATCTTTAAACTATCTCCATCTATGCTAAGAAAATCTGGAAGATACATCATCTCCTCCTACTGAACTGCAAAAAAATGTCTAACTTGCTTGAGGAAAACCCTAACTTCCTTTTCGCTATCCCATCCTCCACTTTTTGAATCCTTCTTCAACCTTCTCTTAACTCGTCTAAAACTTTCTAACTTGTCTCTAACAACTCTAACCACAAAAAGATCCCTCCTTTAAAAGAGTCCAAAATGACATATTTATAAAACGCATCAAATGTGTCAGCCTAGTTAGGGTTTACAATATGTTGGTCCCAGAATACGTCGACCCTAGAAGAGATTGAACAAAGTCAATGATGCATTAAATGCGTGTACTCTGTCCATGTCGGTGAAGGATCTCCCATAGGTATGGTCCCCTGCAACACTAGAAGATTGTTACAACCATCATCATTAACTCGTAACCCTTGTTCCTGACTTTGAGACTCCTTTGCAAAGTTGCTTTGAATGTTCTGAAGCATTTTCATTAATGTCGATCTAATTTTGTCAGTAGACATCTCATCCGCCATTAAGACTCGTGGCTTCTTCCTCTTAGGTTTTCCTCTCTGCCCTGAACTTTATGTAGGTTGGCTCCCTTGAGAAGCAGCATCTGACATTCCTGACATGTTCTAACCCTGCAAAACAATACCCTCATCAGTCCTCTAAAAGCATATAAAATATCATTCTTTTTCTTACCCTTCATACCTTCCCCCTATTCCACACTTAGCAAAAACTCAACTCTGGTGGAGGCGAAACCAAATCATAACTAGGAACAACACTTACCTTTAATACCAGCGGGATGGGAACCAAAATGAAATCAGAACTGGAACCAGAGTCAGAATGGCGACAAAACACAAGACTATTCGTTAACTTTAAATTCTTCACACCATTTCGGCTCTGACCCCACAAGAAAGCAAGTATGCGAAAACCAAAACTTGACCAATCAACCAAGTGATCGGAAATGACCAACATCTCCAAGTTCAACACACATTTTGGTTTCACGTCCGCAAAAAGCAAAGAAACCCCGGGACTCGCAGCAAGAAGGGGGAGGGGGGCGGAGTCGGAACTGAATGAGGAAACAAAACCCTACAAAAACTAGATCCCATATCCCAAATCTAAACCTGGCCCCGCAACAAAGAGACCAAACACAAGAAAAAAAAACAAACGCAAGGGGGATCAGAACAAAAACAGAAACCAGAACCGAACCCCAACGAGGGAAGAAGTGGAACAGAAACCTGACTCTAAAACTTTTCCAAGTTGCAGGTTCAGTTTTCATCCTGACTCCACCTCTAACAACACACAAAGAGATGATGAAGAAAGAGACAAGAGAAAAAAGAAGGGAAGAAAACACCTCACGACCAAACGCAAGGAACAAAACAAAAACAAATGCAAGGGGCAGAACCAGAACCGGAAACAGGACTAGAACTTATTACAAGTTCCAGTTCAGTTTTAGTCTATGTTTCGCATCCGTCAGAACAACAAAGAACAACCGGCGGAACCGAAACTAGAACCAAAAACAAGACTGGAACTTATTGCAAGTTCTAGTTCGGTTCTAGTCTGTGTTTTGCATCCAATGGAACAACAAAGAACAACTGGCATAACTATAACCGGAACTGGAAATAGGACTGGAACTTATTACAAGTTCCAGTTCAGTTTCAGTCTACGTTCCGCGTCTGCCGGAACAACAAAGAACAACCGTCGGAACCGGAACCAGAACTGAAAAATAGGACTAGAACTTATTACAAGTTCCAATTTGGTTTTGGTTCGCGTTCTGCGTCCACCAGAACAACAAAGAAAAAGGCCCAAGGAAGTAAGAAGACTCCTAAGGCACAAAACACAAAACCAAAGGAAAACAAAACAGAAAGGAGGGACCCATTTTAATCAAGTTTAAAATGGGGTGGTTATGCAAGGCATAACAATTGGCAACTTGGCTAGGGACATGGTTTAACCATTTTCAAGAAACTGAAGGATTCAGTTACCCAGAACTCCTAGTTTAGGGACATCACAATTCTAGTTAGGTCAGTTTCAGTAAACAAGGTTGAGTTAGAATCTCAAATGTAAATCAACACTAGCTACCCCTGAATCTATGTGTGTGCTTGATGGTGCATCACCCTTTTACAAATTTTTCATCATCTTTTGAACAATTGTGCGCAAGATTTGAACTACATGAGTTGATTCCCTTTAACTGTTGTGTAATGATATCCCAGGCATAGCTTTGGTGCCAGTCAAGTGTCCCTAGCTCTGATGGAGATACCTCTAGTTTTCTCACAGCATTGCTCTACTGCCAGTTAGGCATCCATAGCCTTGGTGAGATACTAGAATCACCCATTCAGCATTGAGTTTTAGATAGTTCTATTTTCTTTTCTTTCTCTTGAAGTTTCAGATATTTCATTCATTTCCTTCTCAATATGCCAGATGTCCAACATCTATACTGGGTTGAAAACTACCATGGACCTCATAACAACATCTGGGGAATCAGATTTTTCACTCAAATCTTGCAACACCATCACCCTAAGATTAATATACCATTACAAAAGGAGATGTTTCTATTGATTTGTGATAGAGTCAATTGTAGTTAATGAAGATTGCTTACTTTACACCTTGTTCTTAGTAACTTTCCACAACTCTTATTTACAATGGACATAAAACATCGAGTCTAGAACAAGATTATCCAATCAGAAAACTTGAAAATATCTAAACCAACTTCCCTCCTAGTAACCAAAGTATACTTCAGATAACAACCCCCTTCATCAATTAAACAAAATGAAGGTCCCCACACAAAAAAAAGGGAACTACGAGAAAAAGAACAAAAAGAAAAGGCAAGCAAGGAAAACAACAAAACGACAAACAAGCAAAACAACAAATTATTTACATATATACAACCCATCAAGAATATCAAACTTTCAAGACCGAAAGTAATGTTTAAGAAAATGTCCATTGACAGGCAATGGAATAGGTTCTCCTGTTAAAATACTCAGCCGGAAAGCATTTTTTCCTAAGATCTCAGCAACTTGATAGGGACCCAACTAGAGTTTATCAAATTTTTGGTGGTCACCCTTCTTTTCATTGGATTTATCCCATAGCAGCACAAGGTTTGATATCCTAAAATCCTTGACTTTGGCTCTTTTGTCAAACCAACATTTGACAATAGCTTAGTGTTTAAAGAATTGTTGCAAAGCAGCATCTCTCTGCTCTTCTAATTTCAGCAAGCCAACTAACCTTATTTCAATCCTATCATCACTAGAGTAAAATTTTTGCATAAATTTTAGGACAGGTATTTGCAAGTGAATAGGGAACACGGGCTCTTGGTCATACACTAGCTTAAATTATGAAGTTTTTAAAGAAGCCTTGATCCTAGTCCTATCTGCCCACAAAGCAAATCTTAACTGGGTATGCCAGTCTCTAGGATTGTTCTCTAACAGTTTTTTGATTACTCCTAGGATATTCTTATTAGTTGATTCTGCAACACCATTTCCTTGCGGATAATAGTTTGAAGAATACTTTAAAACAATCTTATGATCATAAGCCCATGAAATCAACTCGGTAGAAGAAAAGGCAGGGCCATTGTCACATACCAGTGCAAAGGGTACTCCAAACCTGGTTGTGATGCATTCAGTGAGGAACTTAACTACTACTTCTATTGTGCTATTCTTGCAAGGTATAGCTTTGGTCCATCTCGTGCAGTAATATGTGCCAGTCGAAAATGAATTTGTGTCCTAGGAATTTGGGTTAGTTACCCCAATAAAATCAAGTGCCCATTGAGCGAATGGCCTTACCTCATAAACAAATTATAATGGCATGGTCGGATGGCGCTCTCTTGATGAAGAAGTTTGACATGTATGGCATGTCCTTATGTGTTGGTGGGAATCCTTCAACACACATGGCCAATAATAGTTAGATCTAATGATCCGATGTGCTAAAGAATCCGAAGAACCATGACCCGTGCCATGTTTTCCATGAAATTCAGCAATTATGTGCTTAGCCTCTTGCTAATCAAGGCATCATAGATAAACTCCTTAAAAATTCCTTTTTTATAACAATCCTCCTTTGAGCATATAATGGGATCTTTTCATTCTCAGTGCTCTCCTCTGAGTTGTATTCATTCCCTCTAGACACTGATTATTGAACATGAAATGAATAATATCAGCATACCAAGAGTCATTAGAAAAGGACTATATTGTATACTGCTGACAAGCAATGTTCTTACCATCATCCACTATTGCTTTAGACAGGCCTTGACGTCAGACAAGTTTCATAAGGTGAATCTCCAGATCAAACTCCTGCAACATAGCCATCTATTTCCCTCTTTGTTCTCCCAACTCGCTCTACATAAGTAGGGACTTCACAGCAGCATCAGGAACCACAACAATTATCTGACTTTGAAGGATATAATGCCTAAACTTCTTGACAACTCTAACCAATGCAAAAGCTTGTTTCTCAAGAGGTGGGTACTTCACTTCAACATTCTTAAACGGAGAGCTCATGAATTCAATTGGCCTTTCATCCCCCTCCTCTCTTCGTTGTGTTAGGACAGTTGCACCTAAGTGTTCAGAAGCAAAAGAATAAATATAAAATGGCTTCAAGTAGTTAAGACTAGTGAGGATTGGTGCTTTTGAAATTTATTGCTTGACCTGAGAAAAAGCAACCTTTTCCTCATTACTGCATTCTATTCTAGCATCTTTCTTCATCATTTCGTTCAAAGGTTTGACAATCTCTGCAAAACCTGTGATAAACTTCCTCACAAAGTTGATCTTTCCAAAGAAATATCTCATCTCCTTCTTACTTCCTGGCATGGTTAACTTTAGAATAGACTCAACTCGGTTTGGATCTATCGATATCCCTCTTTCCGAGATTATGTGTCCCAAAAACTTCCCTTCAGAAACCCCGAACACACACTTTTTAGGATTAAGAGAAACACCATATTGGATACATCTTTCAAGAACTCTAGCCAAGTCTGTAGCATGGTTTAGTCTGTCTTTAGAGAATACTGTCAGGTAATCCATATAGATTATGATGCACTTACCAATCAAATCTTTGAACGCTATGTCCATTGCATGCTAAAAGGGTTCCCCAGTGTTTATCAAACCAAATTGCATCCTCTTGTAAGCAAATGTTCCCCATTTAGTAGTGAAGGTTGTCTTCATTTTGTCTTCATAATTAATGATCACTTGATTGTACCCAGAATAACCATCTAGGAATGACATCATCTGAGACCCATTGATAGTTTGTAAGACTTCATCCAGAGAAGGGAGTGGGTAGTTTTCTTTTTTTGAAGCTCTATTCAAATTCTTGAAATCTACACATAGCCTGATCTCCCCATTCGTCTTATGAACTGGAACCAAGTTAGCCACCCATGTTGAATGTCGTATAGTGAAGATTATTCTTGTAGAAATAAATTTCTAAACTTCCTTAAAGATCAATGGTTCAATCAGGGCATTGACAGGACGTTGTTTCTACCGAAATGGTCTAGCTTCAGGCTTCAAAAGACTAGTATGAGTTATCATAGAAGTATCAAATGTCTTTAGATCTTCATACCCTCAATCTATTGCAACAATATCTTTCTTTAGTGCCCTCAATATGTCTTCTCTAATTACTTTAGGGCAGGCTTTCCCTATGTAAACATTCCTTTTAGGGCCAAAGTCAACTAAGTTAACAGTTTCATATTCACCTCCATTATCTTCGATTGCTACCTTTTTCTGAGCCCTTGGATCCGAATCAAAAATCCTTTCTAAGGCCACCATTCCCTTGGGAATGCTATTACTTTTTAAATTGAGGATACCTTTTGTATTGCAGTCTTTGGGGTTCCAGTCCCCTTGATCCTTGTCGGACTCATCGATGATTTGTCCTTTGAAAACATCTGAGCTTGCTAGGAAAGCAAGGATATGTCGATCATTGTCAAAGACTTGAAATTTCCTGACATTATCAGGAACAACCAGGGTGGATATCAATTCTACTAAGAATCTCTTGAACTTGGAGCCTTGCATGGGCTCCATGGTACTTGCTACAATAGCTAATGAATTAGCTATTTGATTCTCCTCTCTAGGGATTAAATTAATCCCAAAAGCATCAAAGTTCTCAATCAGGTTCCACACCTAATTTCTATAAGTTTCCAGCCTTTTATTGTGACATGTGTACTGGCTGCGGACTTGCTTGATAATCACTTTTGAATCTCCTTTAACCACCAAGGTAGTAACTTTCTTCTAATGTGCGAACATCAGTCCCGAGCTAATGCTTCATATTCTGCTATATTGTTAGTGCATCCAAACTGCAACCTATAAGAAGCAAAAAATGTTTTTCCTTTTGGGCTGGTTAACTCAATTCCAGCACCACACCCTGCTTTGGATTTGAATCCATCAAATGTGAGGATCCATAGCTGATCATGAGCTGGGGTTGATCTCTTTGAGCTTGTTGCGGGTGCTTGGATAAGATGACCCATAGATGGGGCCACTTGATCTTTCACACCAAATATTGGGAACAGATGTTCAATCAGTTCATCACATGCAATGTCTAATTCTTGCTCAGATATATCATGTAATCCTAGGATATCTTTCTAACAATTATCTGTATCTTTGATTAACCCCTTGGTTTTTGGTATATTTGTGAGTGCAGGGGTATCAAAAAAACCCTGGGGTTGTTCAACATAACTATTTGGTCCGCTATTATGACTAAGGTAAGTTTAGTTTGAGGAGGGACTTGCTCTAAAGGTATATTATCCCTGGTTAACATTATTTCATTTTTGGCTTCGAATGAGAAGTGATTTGGAACGGTCTCAAGGTGACTTGGGGTAGTTTCTTCAGTTTGGAAAACATGATTTAGAACACTGATGCAAGGTTGGTAGGCCAATTCTGAATGATTTTGGTAGTGCACCCTACACCAATTTGGGAGTAGAAGACTCCATAAATTGATATCTTCCCCTAAGACCAACTAATCTTGTTGTAGCTTCCTAATCAATACCTGCTCATTTACACTAATCATGGGATTAAGGAATTCTTGCATTGATAAATCATTAGAATCAAGAACCAAAAGAGTCAAAATTTCCTCTCTTTTATAAACCCCTATCTCAGTTTCAAAATAAGCTACCTCGTTGGGACAGTCATACTTAGTGATGATATGTTTGAGGAAAGATTCACTCTCAATCCTAATCTGGGTAAGCATTTCCCCTCCATGGTAGCCACATATGTGAAAAGTCGAGGGAGAGATATCCCCCTATACTCTTCATTAGATCTCTGCTCAAAAGCATACCATAAGTCTCAGGAATGTCTGCTACCTAAATAGCCATATTGGTTAGAATCCTAGGGTCAAACCCTACTTGTACATGTATATTTCTAAATTCTCCAATTACATTAACCTTTTTTTTATCAAGTTGGATGACCTTCTTGTTTGTTTGGACAGGGTTCAATCCCAATTTCTTGCATATAGAAAATGGCATAACATTTCCAAAATCCCTAGAATCTAGCAGACAATTGTGCAGATTCTTCCCATAGATTCTCAAAATTAAAAGAAATGGTGGGGTCCCTACCTTGTTTTTGAACAAAGTTGTGTTCATGTCCACAGTGGGTTCCACCTTGGTTTTCCCTTTTCATTTATCAGTTTCTTCCAAAGCTTTCAGCACTATATCTTGTTGGGCAAGGCACCATTTTAGGATGTCAAAGTATGATAAAGAGGTTTTTTTGTTTCTACATCTTAGAAACAATATCAAATTTTGTGTTATAGCTTGCATTACATTTGAAAACACCAGATGAATTACCTTTTCTAGGGAAGTCAAACGGACCCTTCGGTGGAGGAGGGTTGTTATCAGCACTCTGATTCAGAGGCACCATGTGGTTAGGTGGTGTTGATGTAGTGAACGGGCCCTTATTCTGGTTTCTTAAGAAGTGTCATCCCTTTGTCTGGAAGGCTTGGGCATCATACACATCTTCCTCTGGTTCATTCTCACTCCTGCAGCGAGAGACCAGGGTTTAATACCTTCAAGAGTTCACTTAAATATTTGATTTGTATCCATGGCCACCTCCTTTGAGATTATATGATTTAAATCATCTCCATCTCAGTGGGTTGTCTCAGTCATCATCTGATTGAATCATGTGAGCCATGTCTCAGTTGGGCAGCGGTGACTGATGCTCAACGGTAAAATCGCTGGTGCCGGTGAATTTCTCGTTGTGTAAATTGCCAGTTGGTGTCGATTCGTCTGGTTATCTTAAGGGTTTTAAAAAAGCTGTTTGGCCGGTTTGGTAAACTTAATAGCGGCATTTTAGCGATGGCCGGTGGACAGAGCCCGGCCGAGTTTGATATTCTAGTTTGATTATGATGAGCATGTGGACTGTGATGAGCCTGTGATTGTTGAGAGAAGTCAAGAGCTCCATTGGCAAAGAATGAGATAGGAGATTGAGTCTGCAACTCAGACATAGGTCCATAATGGGAAGGATACATCCCTGGGACAATATTAAATAAGGGGGTTGGATTAAGCATCTGATACACCATAGAAGAAAAACCTCCTCCCAAGTTCCCTTGTTGAGAGCTAGTTTGTTGTTGCAACTTGATGGCTAGATGATAAACTTTAGACAGAGAATCAATATCTGCAGGTTGATAAGTCCTTTGTAGGAATAAGCCAAGAAAAGGGTCTATAACTTTAAAATATGCCTGAATGGTGCTATTCTCAACAACTAGATAGGGTTCCTGCAATCTCCTATACATTCATTGAAACCTTGTATTGAACAATAGCAGTGATTCACATGGCTCCTTCCTAGTGGTAGAAAATTGATGGAACAAAATGGTTGGATCTACATAGACTCTGAACTGATTGATGAAAGCATTCTCCAGATCTGTCCAGCTCAGAATAGAACCTTGCAGAAGATTTAGGTACTAGTTGTATTCCATATTCCCTAAGGAATAAGGGAACAACCTACAAACCACAACATGGTGAGCTATCTGGGCTTTGGTACAAGTGTCCTTAAAATTTTGTATGTGCTCCTCAGCACTCCTTGATTCGCCATGAATGTATTTGGGACAGAATCTCTCAAGATTCTTAGGCATATCATGAAAGCCTCTAGGAATAGTCCCCAATGGAGAGGTATTATTCATGAAAAATGTCATTGGTGGTGGTGGTGGGGGTTGAGCCAGCTATAATGGCACTTGAGATGAATTTGGTGGTGGATTCACAGGTATCCACCTGGGTATTGGTGAAAAGCCTGGTGGAGTGAGTGCAGCTAACAAGGGTGGTATAATGGTTGCCTTAGTCCTGTGAATCTTGTATCTCGTTGGGGTCTTGAGTTCTATCAAAGGTGGTGGGTTTTCAGTTGATTGAAGAACTCTATGGGACCTCTCTAGTGAGAAAAACCCAATGTTATCCAATTTTCTCTTCGTCCCTCCCTCTAGCACCAGTTTCCTATTGATGTGCCAAATTGACCCACAACATGCAGGTAAGATAAAAATGAAATATCTCACCTCTCCTGAAAGATACAATCATTAATAAAACTAATCACCTCCCAAGGTCTTTGATGTTGGTTCACAACGTTGTTGTTTCACAAAGTGGTCAATACAGCTGTAATGTTCAAGGGGCCTGCTGGTTTTGAGCTTCTGGATTGTTGCAAGATCAAACATCTATATAAACCTACTTTAACCATGGGTTTCAAAGAAATAGAAAAAAAAGATAGATCAAGGTTCTCAAACTTAAAAGGATGTTGATTCATTCAAATAATCAAACTTGTTACCTTCCAAGGAATTCCAAAACTAGAACTGCAGAATAAAATTAACTTTTAATTGATACAAAGTTTCATTCATTCACAATGCAAACTTTAACAGTAGATTGCAAATCATCATTCAAACAAAACATAAGATAATATTTCATTCCTTGAGAGCTTTTCAAATCAAAATGATTAACCAAACATGAATACCATTCTAGAGCATAATATAAAGTAGATTTAAATCTAGTTGCTCTTACTGTTAATGAAACAGATAAGCAGCATTTACAAATCTGGCAAGATCACCAGTGTACAGAAACCCATATCTTTAAACTATCTCCATCTATGCTAAGAAAATCCAGAAGATACATCATCTCCTCCTGCTAAACTACTTGCTTGATAAATTTTCTAACTTGCTTGAGGAAAACCCTAACTTGCGTTTCACTATCCCATCCTCCACTTTCTGAATCCTTCTTCAACCTTCTCTTAACTCGTCTAAAACTTTCTAACTTGTCTCTAACAAATCTAACCACAAAAAGATCCCTCCTTTAAAAGAGGCCAAAATGACATATTTATAAAATGCGTCAAATGCATCAGCCCAGTTAGGGTTTACAATATGTTGGTCCCAGAATACGTCAGCCCTAGAAGAGATTGAACAAAGTCAATGATGCATTAAATGTGTGTACTTTGTCCATGTCGGTGAAGGATATCCCACAAGTATGGTCCCCTGCAACACTACAAGATTGTTACAACCACCATCATTAACTCGCAACCCTCGTTCCTAACTTCAAGACTCCTTTGCAGAGTTGCTTTGAATGTTCTGAAGCATTTTCATTAATGTCGATCTACTTTTTTTAGTAGACATCTCGTCTGCCATTAAGACTCGCAACTTCTTCCTCTTAGGTTTTCCTCTCTACCTCAAACTTTTTGTATGTTGGCTCCCTTGAGAAGCAGCATCCGACATTCCTGACATGTTCTAACCCTGCAAAACAATACCCTCATCAGTCCTCTAAAAGCATAGATAATATCATTCTTCATCTTACCCTTCATACCTTCCCCCTATTCCACACTTAGAAAAAACTCAACTCTGGCGGAGGCAGAACCAAATCAGAACCAGGAACAACACTTACCTTTAATACCAGCGGGATGGGAACCAAAATGAAATCAAAACTAGAACAAGAGTCGGAATGGGAACAAAACACAAGACTATTCATTAACTTTAAATTCTTCGCACCATCCCGGCTCTGGCCCCGTAAGAAAGCAAGTATGCGAAAACCAAAACTTGACCAATCAACCAAGCAATTGAAAATGACCAACATCTCCAAGTTCAACCCACATTCTGGTTCCACGTCCGCAAAAAGCAAAGAAACCCCAGGACTTGCAACAGGACGGAGGGGGGCGGAGTCAGAACCAAATGAGGAAACAAAACCCTACAAAAACCAGATCCCAAATCCCAAATCCAAACCCAGCCCTGCAAACACAAGAGACCAAACACAAGCAAAAAAAATAAATGCAAGGGGGATCAGAACGAAAACAGAAACCGGAACCAAACCCCAACGAGGGTGGAAGCAAAACAGAAACCCAACCCTGAAACTTTTCCAAGTTGCAAGTTCAGTTTCCATCCCGACTCTGCCTCCAACAACACACAAAGAGATGACGAAGAAAGAGACAAGAGAGAGAAGAAGGGAAGAAAACACCCCATGACCAAACGTAAGGAAAAAAACAAAAACAAATGCAAGGGGCGGAACCGGAACCGGAAATAGAACTGGAACTTATTACAAGTTCCAATTTAGTTTCGGTCCGCGTTTCACGTCCGCTAGAACAACAAAGAACAACCGGCGGAACCAGAACCAAAACTGGAAACAGGACTAGAACTTATTACAAGTTCTAGTTTGGTTTCACTCTACGTTTCGCATTTGTTGGAACAACAAAGAACAACCGACGAAACCGAAACCGGAACCGGAAACAAGACTGGAACTTATTACAAGTTCTAGTTCAGTTTCGGTCCTTGTTTTGCATCTGTCGAAACAACAAAGAACAACCAGCGGAATTGGAACTGGAACCGAAAACAAGACTGGAACTTATTACAAGTTCCAGTTCAGTTTCGGTATGTGTTCCGCATCCACCAGAACAACAAAGAACAACTGGTGGAACAAGAACTAGAACCGGAAACATAACTAGAACTTGTTACAAGTTCCAATTTTTTTTTGGTCCGCGTTCCATGTCTGCTAGAACAACAAAGAAAAAAGTACCAAGGAAGAAACAAGACTCCTAAGGTACAAAACACAAAACCAAAGGAAAACAAAACAGAAAGGAGGGACCCATTTTAATCAAGTTTAAAATGGGGTGGTTATGCAAGGCATAACATGTAGACCTGTCTCTCTTAAGCTGGTTGAGTTTGTATCATGATTTGTTGTCCTAATTGTACCCCAATCTTCATGGTTTCCACTTTCTACACCTAGTCATCATAGAGATGAGAATCTTCATCAAACCGGAGCTTATTTCCATCTTTTGCAAGCCTTTTCTTGTATGCAATCATGATCCATGTTATATGGCAACTTGTTTGTCTAATGTTTGATTAGGGAGACCTTGAATTCAACCTTTGCTCTTTCTTTTGTTATGTGTGATAAATACACATAGTCTTCTCATTCTAACTTTATTGGACAGCCACATGTCACATATGTGGGTGACCTAACAACTCACTTTCCTATGTGATGCATGACTGCGCAATAGGGTTACGGTGAGAGGGACTTGACAACAACCTGAAATGCTTCCTTATTGTTTAAAAGATGCATGATTGAACTTGACACATCTTTTGAATATAATAATGAAAGTTGATCAGCTGGTGTGATTCCATATTGATTTAATGCATTGATAACAGATAAATATTTGATCAAGTTGTTCAATTTCCTTTTCTTTCAAAGCATGTTGAGCTCTACCCTTGTGGGAACCACACTTAACCCACATGCTATCATTTGATCTGATAATGAAACAATAATCAGACTTGACCTAAATTTGCACATGAAGCAAAGAGTTAGAAAATAAATGCATATGTTGGATGGGTTTGATGATTTCACTATTTTCTGAAACATCCAAGGTTTTCATTCTTGTTTAATGCACTTATGGATCAGTTTATACATGCATAGGCAGGTGTGTATGTAAGGATTGAATCTTTCATTTCTTAGAGCTTCGCTCTAACATCATGTTTTCTTCAGATGCAGGGTGAGGAGCACTACAAAGTTGGGAGGGACACAAGCAGCTCGGGGCAGCAGCAGAGTAGTCAGGCAACCTACAACCAGTCATTATCAGGCAATGACTGGTCCATTCCTATATGCACATTTTCCTTTTTTTCTACTTATTCATGTATGAATTGCTTCATATGTTCATTGAATAAGAGAGTTAGTCCCTTGGCTCATGAGGGACATGTATATTTAAACATTATCAATAAAAGACTACATTTGTATATCTATGATTCTCTTTCTCATTTGTTGTAATGCAACATTGAAATGACAAAATGTAATCTACTTTATTTAACAATCACTCTTTCATGCAAATTGAAACTAGCAGTTTTATGGTTTGTCTTTTAAATGTTTAAACAACCTGAAAAGAACAAACACTAAGTTACCTGATTTCAGCTGAAAGCTAAAAATCAGGTAATAGTACTATAATTCCAACTCTCAAGAAATGCATTCAATATTAATTTTGAAGGCCAATAGTTTAGGTTGATTCATTACACTTTTGGTTCTTATTTTATAATTTCAATGTGATTTATATTTTGTATTCATGTGAATCCCTTATATTGAGATGATCAAAAATACTATATAGTTATGTGTAAACTATTCAAATGTGTTGCCTCTTTCTAGTCAAAATATTCTTTATTCTTTATTCTTGGTTACATATATGGAAGTGAAAGACTAAGATTTAGGTTCTAGGTTGTATCATATATATTATGTGTGTTTGTACTAACCTAGGTTAATTTCTTTAAATATATTAATATAATCTAATAAATCAAAAATATATCATTCATATAAGACAAAGAATAATAATAATAAATTTCAAATTTCCAAATTGTTAGGAAAATGGTATCTTAACCTTGCAATTACATCATATTACTGTTTATATTAAGTTTGTATTTGAATGTAGATTAATGTGGAATTTTTCACAAAGCTTCAGATTGGAAAAATGAGCATGCTCGTGAAATTTTATCGCAAGATAATGTCTAGATTTAAAGATATTGAAGTTTTTATTTTTCAAAGTTGCAAAGTCTTGTTTGAAGGCCTTAGAGGTGTTTTTTTAGGCCCAAAATTGGTCATATTTGGTAAGCAAGTTATAGCTTGATAGAGCACAAGTCATGAGATTTTTGGCGATTCAAATAGTTCATTTGTTGGATACTCGAATCAAATGTTATGACCTTTGAAATTTGGGTCTCCTAAAATGGGAGATGTAAAAGCATGTTGGACACATAAATGAGCTATAAAGGGGGAGTTACACATGGTGGTGTGTGTTTTTATACATCATAGAAATTTTTTATTGGATATATAAGGATGGGTGCCACTTTTAGGTGGTTTTAGCTCATGGTTTTGTAATGTTATTTGATAGTTTTTGAAATAAAGGAAAATAGGGTGTTTTAAAATGTTGGATGCACCAAATATGATAAGGAATGGACCTATCTTCCTCTATTTCATTAGGAAATGAGATCCACACAATAAAATGATTATCAACCCTTAGGTGAATCAATTCAAAGTGTGAATCTACATATTTCCTTATGACTGAAGGACAGGGGTCAAGGTCAAATAGCACTTTGGAGAGAAAAACTAAAAAATAGTAAACTATCACCAAAATGCAATCTAACACTTGGAATAGCACGATTAAACTCAATATTTACAAAACCTACAATTAGATTGCAAATCAAATAAGGGAAATTTTGGATGTAGCTTTCACCAAAAGTCAATTTCTGAAGCTAATCTAGGACTCATTGACACAAGGGCGAATGGGTCCTCAGTTAGGGTTTTTTTGCAACTTTCAGGAGCCTCTGGTCCTATTTTTGTACTTCCAAATTCTCTAGGTTTCAGGTTTATAAAGTTAGAAATAAATTTTGTAGATGATTTTCTATGAGAAGATGACAACTTTCACAAATTTTTGCAACTTTGACAACTTCTTCATTTTTACTCTTCAAAAGGTCTTCAAGATTTCTTGCACCCAAATCTGCAATCACAAATCAAAAGGGAAAAATGTTTTTTCTTTTGGTGAATGGTGGTTTTCCTTGGTCAAACCCCGTTTTGGTAATTAAACCTTGAAATAAAATGAAACATGAAAGAGGGAATGGAGAAGGAACAAAGCAATGTCACCACTCAACAAACCCTTGCATAAACCTTGGAATGTAGATCTACAACTTTCATGAAATGGCTTCAATGGATGTGGATCTTAAACCTTGAATCTTGCTTGAAATAATGGCTTTGAATTCTTGAATGGATAATGAAACCTGCATCAACATATTAGCTCCAATAACATGCATGATGCAAGAATACTTTCACATGACAATTATATCTTGATTGCTACAATAAAACTCTAATAAATCTTCTCTTGAATGCCTTGAATTTCTCTTGAAATGTTGTTGAATTCTAACTTGATCTCTTGAAAATTGCTAGGTGCTTCTCAAAATCTTCTAGGTGAATCATAGTGAAATAACCTTATATTTATAGAGATGTATTCTCAATTTTCTGAAATTCAAATATCACAAGCCTGCATTGAAATATAGATTTGAAAACATTAAAATATTGCCAAAAACATAATTTAAATTTAGGTCCTAGGTCTAAGGAAGGACCCATTCACCCATGGATGAATGGTTCCTAGGTCCCTAATCCTAGGACACACATTGCTCAATGAGAAGTGTTATGTTATGGCATTAATGAATGTCGGGTTTCATTTTTGGAAAATGTAATTAAATAGGCTTGGTAAATGAATTAAAGGGTCATTTAAGGAAATATTAAGCTCAATTAATTAAAGGAGCACTAAATAAGTGTGGAAGTGTAAATAAATACATTTTACAACACTAAATTAATGCATAATTAACTAATAGGCCCCAAACAAGTGAGAAAATGTAAAGGGATACATTTTCCATCACTACACTTAGCCCCTACTTTAGTGAGATAATGACCTTGTGTCAAACTCACAATAAAGCAGACATTCAAAACATATGTATGCAACAAATACAAGATACTCAATTATCATACAATATCAAATACTTCAAAGAAAAGGTAAAAAAGGGTGGATCAAGCCTCAACTGTCCAATGTGATGTGGAACACGCCTCAACTGTTTGTCTAAAAATGTTCACCAGTGGAACTTTGGCTAAACCACTATGCAAACAACACGACGCTCACACGGGATAATGGAACTCCAACTTCCCACTAGAAGAGCCCCCAAGGGTGCCAAATGAGAGAATCTTTTTAGGCTACCATACCATACCAAAGCTATACCTCCATAACTTTAGTAAGGCACCATAAAACAAAAGACAAAAAGGGTGGAAAATGAGAGAATCTTATTAGGCTCCCTTACCATACCAAAGTTATCCCTCTAATAAAGCTATCCCTCTGATAACTTCAGTAAGGCACCACAAAACAAAAACTTTGAGCTTCATGAGGCCTAACAAGCTGCATTATGCTAAGCACCTATGAACAAACAAGGCAAGGCTCCACTGGCAAGCAAAGTGTGTTATGCTTGGTGGCCTTGAAAACAATTCAAGCTTCATAAGGCTAGCAAGTTGCATTATGCTAAATACATGAACAAAAATGTAAATAAACATGTTCAAAGGGATTTTTCTTAGTTCGTGCAAGGTCTCCTCTTAGGGAACATCATGCCTAATGTCTCCAAGAGAGGACAATTCAAGGATAAAAGATTAACAACTTAGGGAATGCAACTCGTAGCATCACCACTAAGAAGAAAGTCGTATGCCAATAAATATCATGCTCTCATAGGACATCAAACCCAATGACACCACCAAAAAAGACTTATCACAAGAAGTAAGAAAATTGCACAATGAAACACAAGGAATGTCAAGATTTTCAAAAATAATACTTCCAATGTATGCCCCCACTTTAAAGAAATTACTAACACCATTGTTGTGAGCAATTACTTTAAATTAGAAAATAATAAATGGTAACAATAAATAAGACATGAGAGCTTATTCAGAAATCCCTATGCCAAGTCATATGTTTCCAAATGAAGTTACATCATAAAAAAGGGAGAGAGGGGAAGGGGTTTCCCCCAAAATGAAATCCCAAATACATAAGGGACCCACAGATTCAGGGTCAATATGTTTTTGCTACAGTGTTGTTATGGAGCTTAGAAACATCATTAATTCCCCAAATACTCATAGAACAGGAAGAATGACACATAGAGAGTGAAAAAAAAAATCTTTTGGTTCAACATGCAAGAGACCTAAACATCTCGATGCCTTATGTCATCCCCAAATGGAAAATACAAGACAAAATAAAAGATAAATGTTTACGACATATAGAAGAAAGTAGGTACAAATAAAGGAATGCACATGAAGAGATACATCGAATGGAACAGTACGGGGGATCACATTATGCACATGCAATCACACAAAGAATATGAAAATAAAATAAAGCAAAAGAATAGTAAGGCACATGCGAGTCAACCTAGAGTAGGTCGTCTGCATCCCAATCTTGTTTAGTATATGTGAAAGATGGATAACTAGCCAAAGGGACAACATCAAGTGCCAAACTAGGAAAAGCACCAAGTTCAACACTCTTATTAGGAGGATCATCGTTTAAGCTCATAAAAGATGAAAAAAATTAATTCAACTCATTATGCACTTGATCATCATTTTTTTCAATTTCATTATCATCATCCAAGTTAATCACAATAGGAGCATTATCAAGAGCATTCAAAAGCATTTTCAAGACATTCAAGGGTAGATTTATTGAAGATTATTGCAGCAATCAAGATTCCATCATCATGTCAAATATTTATTGCATCATGCATGTTTTTTGAGCTAATATGGTGATGTAGAGTTCAAGATCTATTCAAGAATTCAAGGAAACATTCCTAATCAAGTTTCATGATCAAGATCCACATCCATTGAAACCAATTTATGCAAGTTACAGATCTACAAACCAAGGTTCAAATAAGGTTTGGTGAGTTGTGGCATTGCTTGTTCATTCATCATTCCTTCATGTTTCATTATTTCATTTCAAAGTTTAATTACCAAAATGAGGTTTGACCAAGGTAAACCCCCATTCACCTAACAAACAGCATTTTTATCTCTTTGATGTTTGATTGCAGTTTTAGATGAAAGATCCTTTGAAGAGAAAAAATTGAAGAAATTTACAAACTTGTCAAAGTTGCAAGAAAAGTTTTCATTTCATGGAAAATCTTCTACAAAATTTATTTTTGGCTATTCGACAATGAGAATCGGGAATTTGGGAGTGCAGACACAGTAGAAGAGAACCCAGAAACAAATTTCAAAGAACCCTAATTAAGACCGATTCGCCATAGGGTGAATGAGTCCTTAGTGAGCTTCAAAAGGTGACTTTTGATGAAAGGTACACATCATTCTTCCATTTCCAGATATTCCTTTTGATTACTATTTCTATTAGTTTTGATTATTGTCCTTCATTTGCATTTTATAGATTAAATTTTGGAGTTTGTTTGATTTGATTTTAATCTCTCTCCCCAAAGTGCTATTTGACTCATGTACCCCCATCCTTGCATAGAAAGGAAATTTGTTGATTCATACCTTGATTTGACTCACCTTTTGTTTGATAGTCACTTCATTGTTTGGATCTCATTTCCTTGAATGAAATTCGAGAAATAGGTCCTTTGTTGTGGTGAACCCCCCCTTTACAACCAAAACCCTATTTTTCACCTTTTCACTTTGAATTATACTTCGTGATAATATAACTCCATGGATTCAAAGATAATTTATTACAACTTTCTAAATTTATCTCCAACAAGGTCTTAGCAATCAAGTATGTTCAACAACTCAATTTCATTGACTCTTAGTATTGCGCCAAAAGGAATAAAAAGGTAATGTATGACCTCCCTTTCTATTCAAAAGAGATTATAGTCTAAAAGAGGGGCATAGAGCATATTCTCATGATAAATTTGGTAGACATAGGATTAAATCTCATAGAATATTATTATATGTATGATCTAGATAACTTTATGGAAAACTAGATCAAAATTATCAAGTCTATCGAAATATTCATCCACCATAGTTGACTAAAAAATTGAATCGAAGAGGAACCCTATAAATGTACTTAATCCTTTATGTATAGTAATATATGAGCTACTTATGAATAATATCCAACCTTGGGAGATTTTATATAGTTTTTCACAACTATAAACCCAATAAATTTATGATGCATAGTACACTTACAAAACTCTTATGTACCAAGAAAGGAGCAAGGAGAATATTTGACCCTATTATACATATAGGCATTGTGGATATGAAGCACACATATCTAAATTTTAGAATATAAGATATTTGGGAAAATCATTGGGATAAGAGTATGACTGCCTCGCATCAAACTATGATACAAGTAACATCTAGTTTGGAGGCAGTTTTATAGCATGAGAAGAAGATAAAGAAGATGAGATCAGCCCAACTAGTAAGGCTATTAGTAGCTTATTTGAGGAGGTCCTAACATCACAATAATCTAGCAAGACTCCATTAATGCAACCATTACATGCTCTACCAAGGTAATATTTACAAGAACCCACCCACTTGAATCAACAAGATTTAGCATGTCAAACCCTTGGGTGGAACTATATCAAATGCATAGGGTAACACAAAATATCTCCAAAATAAAATGGAGAGAGCATAAAAGTTAAGTCGGTATCCCCATCCAATCAAAATATAGTTATTAGAAGTAGTACATTCTTCCTCTATAATAGCAGTAGCAAAGTAGATTACTCAAACTATGTAGGAACCTCAAAGCCAATTCTTGGAGAAACCAATTTCCATGAAAGAAAGGAGAATGAGGAGATTAATAATGCAATGAATCTCTAATTTTAAAGAATCGGATGTAGAAACATTGTATCATAATTGGAACTGTGGGAATAACCACTTCCTATAAGAGTCACACAAGTACTCAAGCTCCCAAGATCACCTACAAAACTAAAGATAACCTTCCATAAGATATTAAAAAGAGAATATTTTTCTTTATAATGGATACAATAATAATACAATGATAAAAATGGATCAATCATACATAATGTACATATGAGACCTTGCTTATATAGGCAAGGTGAGAGGATCAGTGAACATAATATTATCAAATGTGTCATAATCATATGACATGAGATAGAAAGATATAAGTATCCTATGTGTACCCTAAGTATTAAACTTCACTAACAAGTGTGAATGGTACCTAGGAGGTAAAATAGTTAGGTGATATCCCTGTTCACACCAACACCCCCTCAAGTGTAACTTATGGAGGAAAAAATAAATGCATAAAAGAAAATATGCATAGATGATGGGTTCTAGCTACAAGTCCATGCTAGGTACCTATGTACAAAAATCCCTTACAAAAAAATTAAAGGATAAAAATCCATAGAAGAAAACCTCTCTCTAAAAGAGAGAATTTAATAAAATAAACATCTCTAAGCGATGGAAGCAGGACTCAATATGAGCCCCCAAGGAATACATTAATTATATATATATAATATATAATATGTATCCCCTATAGGATAGAAAGACTAAGACCATAGATTCTCCACATAATGAAATAGTTCATTTACTAATGATAAATGCATGAATATGATTGTTGGAGTGTTCAAGATCAACAAACAATATTCCTCCTCTTGGTAAGAAATAAATACAATGGTTTATCTAGAAGAAACTCTAACTCTAAGAAAAGAGATGAGGGAATAAGTATCATGATAGGTTCCTTTAAAAACTACTCAAATGTCTTTATGCTAGAATGTACCACAACAAAATTAGGTGCGCTACCAATAAAATGATGAAAAATCAAGACCATATAGAAACTCATGAGGAATAATCTTCAAAGAAAATGATATGTGATAATAGTTATGGTACAAATATCATCAAAGAGAAAAATTAATATCCTCAAGTTTTTCCTTCAAATCTACAATATGAGACTCACAAAATAAATCTGCAATACCTATCAAGTACTCATCCCATAAAGCTAAATCTAAAAGACTTATAATTATGTTGAATTGAAGTATTGATATTTGAAGAATGAGGTGGAATATATGGAAGCTAAGTGCAACAATAAAGAACATAAAGGTTCAAATGACCAAACTTCTTAGAAGTACAATTCACACTAGATGGATGAGTGTGAATACCAATCAATGGAACTACATTGAATCATTAGGGTAAAAATGTGAAAATGTATTTAAGAAAGATGAATGATCAACCATCCCAACAACAATGATTTATCTCCTCTTCAAATCTTTTATAATCACATAATCATATGTGAATTCAACAATCTTCCCTACTACACTATGTAAAATATAATAGATAGAAATTAAAATAATTGACAAGGATGGAACACAAAGTAAATTATTGAATGTGTCTTCACCCATGTCAATGAATCCTTACACACATCAAAATATGTGGTAGAGTGCAAGGATCAAATGAAGAGAACGTAGCATGTGACAAAGCTATATGATGTGAAGCACTAGAATCAAGAATTCATATCCCTGACTCTAGACTTGTAGATGTAAGAAGTATTTTACCAAACATATTATATATCCCATTTGAAAATATAATTTTCCTTGAATAAGTAGATGATGAGGTTGTAGAAGAATAAGAACTAGAAGACATTAATGAAGGCTATTGGATATTATGCTTCTAAAGAATGTTTGAAAAATCATTTATATTCTTATCATAACACTTATGCTCATCATATCAATAATTTTTTAATATGAACATTTTCTTTTCTCCTTCTTAGGTTTATCCTTTTTGGAAGAGGTGGGAAGATCATTATATTCTATCTTAGCTTTTTGGTTTCTTCTTTCTTTATCTTTGGGTTTTTGGGCTACTATTGGTTGACTCAACTTGCTCTCTAATCAATAAATTATAGTGTCTCAAAGGAAGTGATGTTAAATTATTCACCTAAGGCATCCATAGTGTAATATAAGGTAGAAAAAAAAGAACAAATGGTCCTTTTAACTTAGACAAAATCAATAATATAGATTCCTTATCAAATTTATCTTTCCCACAACTATTCAATTGAGATCTCAAATATTTTCACCTAACCAAATAATCTTCAATGGAAGGAAATGTATCAAGAGAAAGAGACTAAAAAATTTCCTCCATTTGAAATGCATGGAATTCTCTAACTATACTAAATAAATATTTATATTTATCAAATAGATATGTAGGTGTAGTACACCCCTCAATGTGGAACAACAAGCTATCAAAAACATGTAATGCAATCAAACCCATAACTTCATCACATTTATTCCTATGATAAAATATCTCATAATCCCAACATAATTAGGTTCATATTCACCCAAAGTAGACAACAAACCTTGGAAAGGAGAAAATTTTGTATTGATCTTCCATGTATGAAAATTATGAGGAGTGACAAGCTCAAATGAATATGAATCTACCATGAGAGAAACAAGAACCAAGAGAGAAGAATAAACAATATACTACAACAATCTTATATAAAACCTCATAGATCTAAATCAATACTAAAAATGAAGCCCCCTAAAAAGATAAAACTTCTCTAGGTGTCAATATATGTACAGATAATCAATAAGAGTGAAAACCCATACACTAAATAAAAGATACATGGGTCCAAATCTATTAAAAGTGTATGTATAGATCTTAAAAGCATCTTAGTACCTTTCCAATGTTGCAAGAATCATGAAAATTAGATTAAAAAGGAAAAAAAATATGAGCTCAAAATACAAAAAGGGAATCTGGACTTCAATTAGAAATATTAGGAACCTATAGAAAAGTCTAGAAAAATAACCTATATCAATACAAAGTCTCAAAACTATCTTTCCAATGACTATTAGAAGTTAATATATTTGATCCTTGGGAAAAAAGTTGTCTCCTAGAAAAAAGTACATCCTTTGGGCAAGAAAAATAGGAAACCACCATTGTTGGGGTGGTTTTACTAGGTAACATTACCATTCTTAGTGGTTATTAGGAAACTTAAATTGGTCACGACGTTCCATAAGTGGGAAATTTGGGTTAAGACAACTAACAAGTTGCACCACCAACAAAGGTAGTGTTTATGGCAAAGAATCCTAGTGAATAATCAATATGTGATGTTGGAGGCTAAGCATAGGTGGAGGACCACTAGATTTAACCGTGGCATTTTTTAATTGGGTAGTAGAGGGTCCTTGTCTTACAATACATAGTGGCCATAGAAGGTTGAAAATTAAAAAAAATTGTGCATGCCATCCATGGGCTTAACAAAATATAAAAAAATATTTTTAATTAACAAACTATAGATTTGTACCTCTAAAGTGACCATTGCCATGAATGACGCTACCCTAATTTATGAAAAATTCCTTGATAAATAGACCTATACACTATATTCTTTAGATTATATTGATGTAGGGTGATGCAAGCATATTATCAATTATCTGATCTACCATTTTTAACAAGTATAGTGTGTACAAAACATACAAATGTACAAATTTTGATAGAATTTATTTGTAACCCTAGAAAAAATGACCAAAAAAATTGACTCTAAAATATAGATCTCATTATATAAAAATAGGGACTTTTCGACCTTCTAGACTCGTGGTGAACTATTTTTTTCCCAAAAACACACTTATAAAAAGCTCTTGAATGAATCACCCTTAGATTTGAGAAGGTTCTTACAAATATAAAGCTCTAATATCATGTAAATTTACACAAGGAATCAATATCCCAAGTTCACTTGTAAACCAAAGATAGCATTCCATAAGGGAGTAACCAGAGAATATATTCCTTGATTATCGATCCAACAATGGTACAATGATTAAAATGAATCAATGATACATAATATACATATGAGACCTTGCTTATATAGGCAAGGTAAGAGGATAAATGAACATATAATTATGACATGAGACACAAAGAGATAAGAATCTTATGTGTACCCTAAGTAGACTTAACTAATAAATGTGAATGGGACTAGGAGGTGAACTAATTAGGTAATATCTTTCTTCACACCAACACTTCCAACCAACTCTATAACATAGGTAGGTACTTCTACCCCTCATCATCACACTCTTTCTATTTTTATGCTATCATTTCCATTTCCTACTATTCAAGTACCCTCTTGTGCATAATTAGCACCCTTTTCATTGATAGCACTCAAGACAAGTTCTTTATAAGCAAGCTTTTCACTTCTTGTTTCCACTTTGGTCCAATATCAAGTACAAGAATGACCCACCCCTATCATAATAGTATTGGCCACTCAATTCACCATTCCATCACTCATACCTTCACTTATTTCTCTAATTCCCTATATTTATTTGAATCATCACTCTCATCACAAGTAATGTTGAGCTTAGGAATCCCAATCACTCCATATTTACATAGACACTGATCTAGAAAATAACCATGTCAAGTGTAAGAAATTTCAAAGTGACTCTTCAATATCCTATGACTCAAATTTTTACTCCTACTTCCCCATAGTTCCCCATTCCAATTTTACCATGTCCCTCATCCTACATTTAGTCTCCCACCCTTCTTTCCATCATTAATGATTATCTACTCCTCTCTACCTCTCAAACAAATTCTAGATCCTACTTAGCAGATGGTAAATTTTTTTCATATGGTTCCATCTAGTTCCCCATTCACAAAATGATTTATCATGGCTACATAAGTAACTAATAATGGACCAAGCAATACTAGGAAACTAAAATAGAGAACTAGAGACACATAGATGATAGATCCCTCACTCAAAAGCAGTGTACTCTTTGTTTGACCCTACTCTATAGTCTATAATGATTGCACATATGACTCAAACAATGGACAAGTTTCAAGGCCTAATGAAAGTAGAGAATTACTCAATCCATGTATTTGGGATTAGCCTTGAACAAGCCCAACCAAAATATAGAGTGACTTTAATGAGCGATATTCAAAAATTGATCACCTCCTAGTTCATCAAGGTAAATTGCGAGTTGAAAAAGAGAGATTAAGTTAGGTAATATAAATAGTAATTTGAATTAGTTCTAGTCTAAGTAAGATCACAAGCCCAAGAAATGAAAAAACTAAACAAGGAGCTCAAATCTCAAGAATAGACCTGGTGGAAGAAGAAAATAAAAATCTATTTAAATTTGCGTATAATTAAAATTTTCACCCTAACACTTAAGGGCTACAAGTATAGAATTTAAAAATCCAAAAAGATAAAAAAAAGTAGACTGACTGAGGCTATAGAACTACTTAAAATATTTCTAATGTGCTAGAACTAGAGATGAAGGCACAAATGAAACACTCTCATCTAAAGTGTAGATGATTTAGCAATTAAAGATGAACGCACAAAGTGCTAAATATGTGGTGGGCATCATGCCCTCAATATAAGATTTGTATGCCTCTTATTGAGTGAGGATTGCATGGATAGCCACAAATTTTAGTTCCACGTTAAAAATTATCAATTTTGTACAAAATCTTAGCATGGAAGTCAAGAATGAAGTGTAAAACTTGGACCCAACCTCTCTCTCTCTCTCCAAAGTCTACACAACCTCAAGGATTTATGTAGAATTTATATGGATTACCAAATATGAAGCTCAATGCACAAGGTATTGATAATAAGAGATCCATAGTTACAAAATTTAATGATGTATTAATTAAAGATAAATCTACCCAAAAGTGAAAAAATCAATCAACCACTTTGGAGCTAGTTATGATACTAATGAGAGGACACATTATTTATTTCATATATTAGGGGATTCTATCCCCATTGGGAAATGATAATAAGGTTGTAAGTGAATTTATTCAAGGATTTTCTCATGCAAAAACAAGCAAACCAGACATCTTTTAGGGGTTGGATGAAGACACCAAGCATAACAAAGATTAAGTCGGTCTTCAATCCTTGGATGCAAGTACAAGTTAAGGTCAAGGATACAACTGAAGACCTACAAAAAATATCATATTGTAGTGTAGAAAAAGTATCCCTTTTTCTCACTTAATTTGGAATAATTAATATTAAGATGAGCTTAATTATGCTTTGATTTAGTGTTGTAATGTGTTTTATACGTTCACATTGAGTCTAGGGCCCTTTTATATAAAATAGACTTAATTGTGCCTTATTTAGGGTGTTGTAAAGTGTATCTTTACACTTTCACACTAATCTAGGGATTTAATAATTGAGGTTAAATTGAGGTTAATTGGCCCCTTTAATTCAAATCCAAGCCTAATTAATTTCATTTTCTAAGGGATAAAATCCGACACTCTTAAATGAAATTACACAACACTTAATTTTGCAAGGAATGTGTCTTAGGCTAGTGACCTAGGACCCATTTGCCACCTGGAAAATGGGTCCTCACTATATCCTAGGATCCCCTTTTCACATGACACTTCACAATCCCTGAAGTGTGTCCTAGTTAAGTATGCTAGGACCCATTCGCCCTATGGCGAATGGGTCCTCACTTAACCTAGGAACCCCTATTTTTTTGATGGTATTTTAATGATCTCAAATCCTAGATCTGATGTTGGCTTGTGTTATTTAAATTTTGGGAATGAAAAGTAAGATAAGTGTAAATACAAGGCTATTTCATATAGTTTCATCTAATATTTTCAAGAGAGCATAACTAGATCTTCATAAGAAATCAAGAGTGCTTTCACAAGATCATTATAGAGCATTCAAGAGTATTCAAGAAGGCATTCAAAGGCATATTTATAGAAGTTTACAATTGCACCAATCAAAGATCTATTTCATCATTTCAAATTCATGCATGTTGTTGAGCTAATGTGATGATGTAGCATTGGTGATCAAGTTCAAGTATTCAAATCCATTATCTTATGTCAAGCTCATGATCAAGATCTACACTCATTGAGGCCACTTCATGCTAAGTTTTAGATTTGCAATCCAAGATTCAATTGAGGATTGGTGAGGTGTAGCATTTTATTGTTCATTCATCTTTCCTTTTTTGCATTATTTCATTTCAAGGTTTAATTACCAAAACGGGGTTTGACCAAGGCAAACCCCTATTCCCTAAATCATCAACATTTTTCTTCTCCTTTAATGGGTGATTGCAAGTTTTAGGTTGAAGATCAAGTGGAGAACAAAAGTTGTCAAAGTTGTCATCTTTCTTGCAAGATCATGGAAAGACTTCTACATGATTTATTTCCAACTTTTGGGAGTTGAACACCTAGGATCTGGGAGTGCAGACATTGAAGAACAAAACCCGGAAATTGATTTTCCAGAACCCTAGCAGGGACCCATTCGCCACTAGGCGAATCAGTGAGGCCTAAAAAAGAACTTTTTCCAACAAGTACATAGTATTTAGCCCTCTTAAAACCTGCCTTTTGATTGGTATATCAGTTAGGCTTTTTTTTTATTCTTTTTTATGCATTATAACCCTCATAAATTGAGTGAAACATTAAGTAAAATTAGGTTCATCCCTTTGGTAATCCATCTGGGGTGAACCTCTTTTTCTATGTTTCACATACAAGGACATTGTATAGTTGGAAAAGGCCTTTCAGGCCTTCAAGAGGAAGGAAACACTAGCAAAATTGAATGGACAATAATCTAAGTTTCCCTAGAAAAATTTTAAGTCTTGGCAATCCCATACACCATATTTTTGAAATTTTCTCTTTCTATTTTTTGTTCTTGGCCACCAACTTTTCATTTGAAATAAAATAAGGACCGTATGAGAGGTTTCTAGAACTAAAAATATTTTTTCTCCATGATCATCTCAACCAATTTGGCTTCATCTTTACATGATTTCATTTTATATGTTCACAATATGACCTTGATGGAGTTCACATATTTCTCTTCTTTAGTAGATGTGTATCCTTGGTTATACAAAAGGAATATTCAATCATATCGAATAAGATTTTGATCAATAGATCAATGCTTTTCCCTTAGGAAATTTTAATTGGCACCACATAGATTTCCATATTTATGGAGTGTTTGTTGAAAAAGGGAGAACAAAGAAAAATTTGGAACTATTTGATCTTTTTTAAGATCAATAGTTAGTGCATCATTTATATTTTTATTCCAACAACTTCAGATAAATGCAACATTTTGAAGTCTCCACGTTAGCTAAAGTAGACCCCATTATTTGTACAAATAAAAAGAAAAAAGGGACTTGAAATGCCATATGAAATGTTTTGCAATCCGAAGAAGTTGTTAGTTTGACAACTCTTCGTCATTGCACCATTAGTTTGGAATGAACATGTTGGCATTGGTGTGTCCCTTCTTTCAAATCGTCAAAAGAACAAGGGTAAACTTCAAAACCATTTGAGCCTTTTTAAGATCAGCGGCCTTCACATGATATTGAAGTTGCCTATTTCCCTGCTTCATATCATTAAGCTATTAGCCCCCAAAATATAGCATAGTAATGTGGCGGGCCCCCTTCTAGTTACTGAAATAACTTTCTAACCATAAAAAGAGTAGAGTGATGTAGTAAGGAAGCATATGGTAGATTTTTTTCTCATTTTTAAGGTGAAAGAATTCACAACATAAGATCATTGTACCATTAGCAAAAGAGATATGAAGGATAGTCCAATTGGTAGTATCATATGTAGTCTCTTTTTTACAATGAATTTCCATTAAATCGCAATAGATCCCTTCAGGAAAATAAATTTAACAAAGAATAAAAGCATGTCATGGTTTAAAAAAACCTACTCAAGAAGTGCTACCTCTAGAGATTGCAAAATATTTGATGTTTATTTTAAAGTTCATGTCAATATTTCAGTTATATAACCATCAATTGAAAATCAATCCAAAGATTATTTACTAGAAATTTAAAATTTTAGTATAACCATGGAGTGGCTCTCATGCATGCAATAGCATCTAGTTTCCTTATTTTTAGCATAGTGATTCTAGATTTTATGGGGCCTTTTCCTTTTAAATAAGAGCTTTATTCTTATTTACAAGTACATGGTATTAAGGGTACTCATTCCATAAGGGCTATGTAGATTTTTTATTTTCTCAATAATTTGTTAGCGGCAATGGTCTTGATATGTTGAACTTATTCCAAGTATTATGTGAATTTGTGACTATGTATCACCGAAAAATGAATATATGAAGTCATGATTTTTTTACCCTCTACTTTATTCATTTGAGAGTCTTTTACACATTCAATCCTACATGTATGTCTTCTTTAAGTATGATTTCGAAATATATGTCATTGATAAATAAAAATTGATTTAGTGAATAGTTCACACTATTCATTTAGCTTATTTGTTTAATTTCTAGTAATTTATTTTTCCCTTTCTCTCATTGTGGTTTGAGGATACATTATTGAAAATCTGTTGATGACTTAGCTTCTAAAATCTTATATGTTGTCTTGCAAACCATATTTCATCACACTATTCATTTAGCTTATTTGTTTAATTTCTAGTAATTTATTTTTCCCTTTCTCTCATTGTGGTTTGAGGATACATTATTGAAAATCTATTGATGACTTAGCTTCTAAAATCTTATATGTTGTCTTGCAAACCATATTTCATGTGTTTATTCTTCCCATGTTGACACAGGTTTGCAAAACAGCGCATATTTGAAGAGCTGTAAGCATTTAAATTTTAGAGTGACCACCTTGGAAATGAAAACATGAGTAGCTTAAGTATGAAATAAGGTTATAAGAAGGGTTGGAGAAACATGAAAGAAGAAAGGGGAACATAGAGATAAGGAAATAGGACCTACGAAGGGATCAAGATACATGGAGAGGGTAAAGTGATACATAAAGGGAGAATAAATTAAAGGGAGAGGGACAATAGGCTAGAAAGGTATCAAACAGATAAATTTGAAATAGGGTATTGAAAAATACAAAGATTTTTTTAATAATATAATCAATTACATACAAATAATTCTACAATTAATCAACATTTATGTTAGCATGAGGGTCACATCTATTGTGAATCACAACATTAATATATAAACTCATATATATTAAACTATTATCATGGAAGACTATTATGACATCACAACATTAATATATAAACTCATAGATATTAAACTATTATTACGGAAGACTATTGTGACATGACAACATTAATATATAAAATCATAGATATTAAACTATTATTATAGAAGACCATACCTTCTTGAAAACTTTTTAGTCAAGACTTTAAATTATTTTGGTTTTGTTTATCCACTGAGATTTTGTGGCACATCTGGCTTGCAAGGAATGAGGAGAAGTTTAAGAGTAACAGGGGATCACTTACTGAGTCTTCTAAAAGACTCACATGTGCTAGGGGAGAGGGGCCCATAGTGGAGTGGGGTCCAATAGTAGGGATAGAAGTAGTCCTTAGTAGGCCCCATAGTGGAGCACTTTAATATCCAATTGCAAAACACTTTTTATCCATAAAGTACATAAATTGACAAATCATGTGATGCCACATCAGCACACCAATAAAACATGACTTAGTGCACCACTATCGGTCTCACTTTTTTTGGGGGCCTTTTTGGATACCTCAACAAAAAACATGCTGATGTGGCATCATATTTGATGATGTGACCCTAAAACGAAATATAGAAGCATGTGAGTTGCCAAATATACGGTTGTACAAAATTGGAAGTGATATGAAATTTCCACATAAGATTTTGAAAAACGTGAAGTTAGGGTGCTCCACAATAGGCCCCTCTCCACTAATATTATTTCACAAGTTGTGGTGCACTTGGAGATCGCAATGTCTAATTTCTGGAAGATGAGGGAGGGTGCAATAACAGTTACCAGGGAGGAGCTAAAATGCGAACATGCCCACCACAAGGACATCAAGGAAGCAGGAGCTTTTCTGAGGGCCCTTAATGAGTTCCAGAAGGCATTTAATGAGGCTGTTGTTTCATCCGCTTGAGATACCAGACTAGAGGTGCAAGACTCAGAAAGGTGTCAACATACATGGTGGCCTCAAAGTTAAGCTCGTTAAACTGGCTAGACATATGTATATGAAGTTTCAAAGAATGTATATAACAGAAATAGCATAAATATTTAAAAAGAACAGCAGACGCAATACCTACAGAGTCTGGAATTTTATATAAAATAGTATCATTGATGAGGAAATGGCAAACGGAAAATACGTGAAGACATCAAAGAGGAGATTAGTACCACAGGGCACTTGTATCTCAGTGGAGAAGACAATCAAAGAAGATCTCAAAGAGTTCCAAAGACATTACAATAACACACTCAAGGATAAGTCAGCAAAAAGGCGATGTGTACAGAATTGGGCCTAAGTACCTTCGTTTCCAGCTCTATAACTTCAAAAATAACAGACAAAATAGTTGTATAAGGCTGCAAAGAGTGCACAGTAACATAATGGGAGAAGGCCCAATAGTGGTGCTGGTATCAATAGTTGTCATACTACGTGTATATTCAAAGTCCAATATTTTAAAAGTATGGAACTAGTAATTGTAAGAGAGGATTCAATAGTTGAACAAAATATGCCCATTAGATTCAAAAAGCAACAAATCATATGATGCCACATTGACACACTAAGAAACATGACTTAATGCACCACTACTGATCTAATTTTTTTTGGGGGTCTATTATGACCCCTCAACAAAAAGCATGTTGATGACACATTTTTTCTCGGTCTATACAGGTAAAACGAAATATTTGAATTGTCCACGTCCTTGGCCACTCCGGAATATAATTTTTTAATGTCAATGTTGCATGTTCATTGCTATGTCAACCCAAAAAATTAGGGTGCACCACTATTGGGCCCTCTCCCCTATGTAAGATCAAATTGTATGTAACAAACACAACATCTGTAAATAGCAGCCATCATGTGCAATATGCCTTAACAGCTGGTTGAAAGTTGTAATGATTTGATCAACTATATTTAATACCCAAAAAAACCTTTTTAGTCATAAAATCAATTATAATACATAAATTTTCATTTCCAACAGAAGAAACTAAATCAAACAAACAAAATCCTAAAACTAAATGAATCCCCGAGGGCATACCAAAATTCAAATATATAGACATTAAAATTTACTCTGATATCCTGCCAAGCCTTGGAGGATTAATGGGGAAAATATGCACAAGGATTTTTTATTGATCTCTGAAAATACAAAGAATCAAGTCTCAGTGAATACAAGGTATTCTAATGCTGTAAGGAATATCTGTTGTATAAGGTTCATCCATTGTGCCCAAGTCCTTCTGGTCTGCGAGTTCATCTTATATCTCAATTAATCTCTGGAATCTTTTCTAAAGCCGGCCTCCATCTTCCATCTCCAACAGAACCTTTCTGTTGAAGTTGCAGGAACTTGGCCTCAAGCTGTTTCATCAAAAACTCTTCCACCCATTTCTCCTTCACACAACCATCAGAAAGCAAAGCCTTGAGCTCTTCTTTTGACACCAAAATCTTGAGCCTCATAACCTTCTCAATTAATCTCTGGAATCTTTTCTAAAGCCGGCCTCCATCTTCCCCCTCCAACAGAACCTTTTTGTTGAAGCTGCAGGAACTTCGCCTCAAGCTGCTTCAACAAAAACTCTTCCACCCATTTCTCCTTCACACAACCATCAGAAAGCAAAGCCTTGAGCTCTTCTTTTGACACCAAAATCTTGAGCCTCATACCCTTCTCTCCCTTCGCTGCACTTCCACAGGAAGCCCCCATATCCACGCCCCTTTCCTTCACTCCTCCACCAATACTGCTCTCATGGGATGGAATAAGGTAATAAAGCTCACCGCCCTTCAATTTATAATCCTGGGGCAGAGCATCCCGAACATTTTGAGGGTGAGCAAGCTTATAATTTTGCCCATAATCTTTTTCTTTGAGAAGATCTCTGACCAGGAGAGGAGGACTGTATTCCAAAATCTTCCCATCAGTTCTCATCACTTTGATCATCTGATCACCGCTCTCTCCACCTACACTGGATCGCAAGCAGTTACCCATTACTTCAAATTTAATGGATACAACTCTTGAAAGCAGAGAGAGAAATGAGTTCCCTCAATCTGTTTAGCTTGGGTTTCTCAGCAAGCAATGCCCATTTCAAAAAGTAGCGTATGTTGTGTGATATATGGGCAAAAGCTAAGATGCGAAGCTTCCGCCGTAGACTGGAGGAGTGTCTAAGAGGATACATGTCTGATTAAATGTGTCATATTCTAAGAATTGGTCAATTAGTCAATGTTAAGCTGTTCAAACTAGGTAAATTCACAAGAAAGCTAAGTGTTATGGA
>VDFB02190555.1:0-16752 GCA_007258455.2 Sequoia sempervirens
GGAAACAAGAAGTAAGTTGGATGATAAAAGTGAAAAATGCATTTTTATTGGTTATCATGAACAATCTAAGGCATATAAGTTGTTTAATCCTATTACCAAGAAATTCATTGTAAGTAGAGATGTTGTGTTCAAAGAGGAAGAATCTTGGGATGGAATCATAGACAAAACAATTACAGGTGTTGCAGCATTGCCATATAATGAACAAGAAGAAAAAGATCAAGAAAACCAAGGAGATCAATCAAATGAACAAGGAGGAACTCCGTCAAGAAGTCCACAAGGAGATAACACACAAGGGGAAGTTGAGCAAGGAGAATCATCAAGTCCACAAGTAAGTGATGAATCAAATCCTACACTTGCATCATTAAGATCAAAGCTTAAAAGCAAGAAAACTAGAAGTTTGCAAGAAATTTATGATCAAGGAGATAGGATAGATTTGCAATCAAACTTTGCTTTATTTGCTCAAGATCCTATTTATTTTGAAGATTCAATTAAGGAAGAACATTGGATTAATGCAATGAATGATGAAATGGAATCCATTGAGAAGAATGATACATGGGATTTAGTTGATTTTCCTAAGGAAAAAGATTGCATTGGTGTAAAATGGGTTTATAAAACTAAGTATAATGCAAATGGAGAAATTGACAAATATAAGGCAAGATTAGTAGCTAAAGGATTTTCTCAAGAATATGGAGTTGATTATAATGAAACTTTTGCACCTGTAGCAAGACTTGACACTATTAGAATGGTACTAGCTATTGCAGCTCAAAATGATTGGAAGGTTTATCAAATGGATGTTAAATCAGCCTTCTTGAATGGATATTTAGAAGAAGAGGTTTATGTGCAGCAGCCACCAGGATATGAAATAAAAGGTTATGAAGACAAAGTTTACAAGTTAAAGAAGGCACTCTATGGATTGAAGCAAGCTCCAAGAGCATGGTACAGCAGGATAGATTCATACATGATAAGCAATGGATTCAATAGAAGTACTAGTGAGCCTACTCTATACACCAAAGTCAATGAGCAAGGTCAGATTTTAATTGTTTGCTTGTATGTTGATGATTTGATTTTTACAGGTAATCTTTCTATTGACATGTTTAAATCAGCAATGAAGAAGGAATTTGAGATGACAGATTTGGGATTGATGAAATATTTTCTTCGCATTGAATTCACACAAAATGATAAGGGCATTTTCATTTGTCAAAATAAATATGCAAAAGATGTTTTGAGAAGGTTTAGAATGATAAATTGTAGTCTAGTTTCTCCACCTGTGGCTATAGGCACAAAAGTAAGTAGAGAAGATAATGAGATTGATTTTGATTCAACTATATTTGGAAAATTGGTTGGTAGTTTGGTGTATCTCACAACAACTAGAATAGATATAATGTATGGAGTTAGTTTGATTTCTAGATTCATAGATTCACCAAAGAACTCACATTGGCAAGCAGGAAAAAAATTATTGAGGTACATTGCAAGAACTATGAATTATGGCATATTGTATTCTACTTCAAATAAATTTCAGTTGGTTGGATATACAGATAGTGACTTTGCAGGGAGTATTGATGATAGGAAGAGTACATCTGGATACACATTTCATCTTGGAACAAGTGTTGTAGCATGGGCATCAAAGAAGCAGCCTATAGTGACAATTTCATCAGCAAAAGCAGAGTATGTAGTAGGAACATCAGCAACATGTCAAGCAATGTGGATGCGAAGAGTCTTGAAGGATCTACTGGATGAACAAGAGGAGCCAACTATAATCTATTGTGACAACAAGTCCACCATTGCACTATCAAGGAATCATGTTTTTCACAAGAGGACAAAACACATTGATACTAGATATCACTTTATTCGGGAGTTAGTGAACAATGGAGAAATCAATCTATAGCATTGCAGATCTAAAGAACAATTTGCAGACATATTTACAAAGGCTTTAGCACAAGATCAATTTGAATTTTTGAGAGGAGTTTTGGGCATTGTAAATATTGATATAGTTTGTGGTAGAAATTAGGGGGGAGTGTTAGAATATTCTGGTAATTTCTTCTAGCTGTAGGTTAAGTTTTTTATTTTCATTTTTACTTTTATGTCGGCTAGGGTTATATAAATTCTAGAAGTCTAGGGTTAGGTAAATTCTAGAAACTTATTTTATGTCGGCCAAGGTAAAATAATAAAAATATAATATGTCGGCCTATATTCTAGATTTTTCTAAATGTATCTAAAGTCCACTATATAAAGAACTCATGTAAATCATTTTTATGCAAGCAATATGAATGAAGAATTTGGTTATTGTGCAGAAACATGAATATTTTATTTTTCTATTTAATTTCTTTGCCTCTGCCCACTATCACAAATTGCATATATTTTGTGTATTAGATTTATTTAAATCTAATATCTAAATCATTCGAAGGGTCTACACTTACCTTTCTAAAATATGTTTTTGGGACATCGAGTTTCAAATTTGGAAGATTTGAGCATCTAAATGTTGGAACAATGAACTGAAATAATATTAGAAAAAGGGAAATAATTCCCACTTAAGAAGGCGCAAATCAGTTAAAAGAGGTAAAAGAAGAAGAGAACTAGAGTCTTGCATGGCATAGAAAGGAGAGTTTGAGTAACTGGTTGTTTCTCTCCAAAAATTCCTATCCCATGCAGTATTGTAATCGATCTCCAACCTTTTCATTGATAGTCCATTCACCGTTTCAAACATTGGGAAAAGAATTAATGATAGCTAGTGATCTTGAGTTTTTCGACTATACAATGAGCACTAATTGTGCTGAGACTAAATGCTCCTGAAAAATTATAGTTTTTCCATTATGGTCTCCTCTTGAATTCGTTTCCACTTCTACGATTTTCTTAGGGCATTGTAGCTGTCCTACAAAGTCTGAATGCGTTTCTATTTAAAAAATGGGTCTTTCAGTTAGCCTAGCAAGAGAATTTGTTTGCAACCAGACAAGTTAAATCAAATGAAGCAATCGCCTAGCAAAAGAATTTATTTCCTTCTGAATTCTTTTCTATTTCTACGATTTTTCTGAGGCATTGCAAGTGCCCTATAAAAACAGAATCTATTTGTAATTCAGAAATGGGTCATCTGCATCACCTAGTAAGATAATTTCTATGCAACCAGACAAATCAAATCAAATCAAGTCATTCGAAGGGTCTATTAACTTTCTAAGGCACGTTTTGGAAGATCCAGTTAAAAATTTCGAAGATTTGAGCATCTAAATGTTGGAACAATTAATTGAAATAATGCTAGAAAATAGGAAATATAAAAGATCATGATAAATGTTGGTGATAGTAAAATTTATCAAAGTTTTATTTAGATAGTTTTATTTATAAATATTGCATAAGAATTCAGGATATTTTTTGAAGCTTCAAAAGAAAACTTAAGCTACAGTATTTTGTTTAGATTTCTTTAAAATTATATCCATCTAAAAAAATGATTTACTATTGTTTGTATAAAAACATCTATGCCTTGTCTACATGATATTTAAAATAATAAATTATGTCATATTATAAAATATTGTTTATAGCAGTATCAAAGTTTATTTTTGATAGTTTTCATTTATAAATTATGTACGAGAAGTTGGACACTGATTTCTGAACTAGGCTTTTCTTTTTGGAGTTTCAAATGTAGATTTAAATTTCTATTTTAAATTTTTTTGTAATAGTTTTCTTTAAAATCATATCCCTCTATAAAAAAATGATTTGTTGTTGTCTGTAATAAATCTATGCCTAATGATATTTAAATCAATATTATATGTTGTTACAAAATATTGTTTATAGTAGTGAAACATTAGAAAATGGGTGCAAATCACTAATGAAGACAAAAAGGGGGATATAGTGCATATATCTTCCTTATTTCATTAGGAAAAAAGAGATCCCTTAGGTCATGATTGACTTTCATCCCTTAGGTGAGTCAACTTTGAAGGAGATATTACTCTTTTCCTCATGACTTAGGATGGGGTAAATTTGTTGAAACAACATTTTTGGGAGAAATACTAAAAATAGTAAAAAAAAACCCAAAAATGCAAAGTAACACTTGAAATCACTAAATTAAACTTTAATCTAATGAAACCTACAACTTTTTGGCACACTTGAGAAGGTTAGGCAATTTTGCACCTATCACCAAAATGCTATTGTTGAGTTTCCTCTGAGACTTATTCACCCTAGGGCGAATGGATCTAGCTATAGGGTGTGAAAAACTTCTTTCACAGTCCTTTGGTCCTATGTTGGCACTTTCAATTCCTTTGAGTTTCACAGTCGGAACATTGGAAATAAATTTTGAAAGTGAGTTTCCATGGCTTGACGACATCTTTGGAAAATTTTACAATTTTTCTCCTTTGATAGATCTTTAATCCTTCTTCAACCTAAGATCTACAAAACACTCAAGAGGAAAAAAATGTTTGTTTTTGGTGAATGGAGGTTTTCTTTGGTCAAACCCCATTTTGGTAATTAAACATGAAATGAATGATGAATGAAGAATTGCTAAGTTCTAACTCACCAAACCCTTGATTTGAAACCCTTGGAGGGCTAAAACCTCCAAGGTATTGATCTTGCATGAAATTGCTTGATTGATGATGTGAGCTTAATACTTGAATCTTGATTTGAAACTTGAAACCTACATCACAATGTTAGCTCCAAAAACATGCATGATGCTTGATAACTTTGACATGATGCTTGAGATCTTGAATGCTACAACAAATACTTGAGAAACCTACTCTTGAACACCTTTGACAATAATATTATCTCTTGTGAAATTTTCCGTCTTGATTCTCTAGTTTTGAATTGATAAAAATACCTTGTATTTATAGCTAATTTTTGTAATTTCCCAAAAATTAAACATTACAAGCTTACACTTAAAACATAAATTTAGGACTTTAAGATGCTGCCTAAAACATGTTTAAAATTTGAATTTGTGATCTTAAAGGGGGGCCATTTTGACCTAAATTATTAAGATCCATTCATTTCAAGGTGTTAAAAATGATAATTGCATTAATTAAATTATGAATCCCCTTTTAGAAATTGTAATTAATTAGGCTTGTAGATGAAAAATAGGGCTAATTAGAGGCTTAATTAAGTCCAATTAATTAAGGGACCCAAACATAGTGTGAAAATGTAAAGGAGTACACTTTCCAACAGTACAAGTAGTATCAAAGCTTATTTTAGATTATTTTTATTTATAAGTTATTGAAAAAATTAGGCACTGATTTCTGAATCAAGCTTTTTTGTTTGTTTCTAAAGCAGATTTAAACTATAGTTTTAAAATTACTTTTTAAGGATTTCTATAAATTTGTTTAAAAAAAATGTTTCATTGTAGTCTGAATAAATCTATGCCTCGTGTATTCAGATTTAAAACATCTAAATATTCAAAAGTCAAATTATTCATTACATAGATGGAAGACTAAATGTTCCAAAAAAATTATAGCTTTTCCATCATAGTTTCCGCTTGAATTTAGCATTAGCACATTTATATCCCCTAAAGAGTACATAATTTATCAAACTACCACTACCACAATATAATTAATTATTATTAATTCTATTTGTCATCAATCCAGGCACAACAACCGTTTGAATTGTATTAAATTTCTGACCGTTTGGGTGTAGAATGAAACCCTTTAAATGTTTTGATCTCTTTCACATCAAAAGATCTAAAACACTTTTAGAGATTATGGTAACATATTTATTGAGTATTTCAATATCAATTTGCATGGCAAGCTCTTCCTAGGTAGATATTTTTGCATCTAGTATTTGTTTAAAGTTGAGAAGAGCTTTTGAAGCAAGGACTAAATTAGATTAAGATAAATTGAGAAAATTGAAGTAGGAAAGAAAGAAAGAGGATGAATGGAAGAAAACTGTATCAATTAAGAGAAAAAAGGAAGAGATGGATAGGAGATACCATGAGGAAAAGTGGAAGCAATTGGAAGAAGCTTACAAAGGTAGCAAAAGGAACTTGAGAGCAATGTAATGAAGGAAGAAGCAAAGAAGAAGCATCATTTAGAGAGAAAATGAAGCTATTGAGCACATACGATAGATGAAGGAGGATTGCAAGTCTAGAAAACCTACATCAAAGAATGCAAAACATATGAAAGAATTCCATCATCATAATGGAACAACACTTTAGGCCCAAAAGGCATATGTTGAAAAGGTAAATTAGTACAACTTATCAATTAAGATTGAATGTAGTAATCAATTGGAACTATTAGATAATTTTATGTGTAATATTGAAAGCTAACAACAAATCTAACTTGTATACAAGATACTTGGGACTATCTATAAAGTGCTTCCCATGGTACAAATGATGTTTCTAACTTCGTTTATGCTATTGCATACAAGTGTCAAGCATGCCAACTAGTTGTGCAAAAGGTACACATGGAACATAAGGGCAGTCAATGTTGGGTGATAATGAAAATTCATATAATCTTCAAAATCAAACATCAATATTGAATCTTATGAAATATCGCCTTATAAGAGTTAAGAAGAGAAGGAATATAATGATAATGCTACTATAGTGAAACTTATACCACCATGGGGAAGGTTGATGAACAAAAATGTGTCAAGAAATTGTGAAAGTTTATAGCCTTGCAAATAAAACATCTAAAAAGTAACTTATTATCATCTACCTTTCCTATGGTGGTATGAATTTCCTTAGATAAACATCATTGCCATCCTCCTCTTCATCTGAACCCTCTTTGTCATATGAACCCTCCTCCTCATAAGGTGGTATTTCATAAACTTCAATATTGATGTCAAATTCTGTTGCTTGATATGAATTTATATTAATGCCCAAAATTGACTTCCCTTATGTTTCATGTGTACCTTTTGCACAACTAGTTGACATTCTTGAGACCTATGATATAGTAGCATAAACTAAGCTGAAAACATCATTTATATCTTAAGAAGTTTTTGAAAGTGATGCATAGTGCTTCTCCCAATTTGCATGAGGAGAAAATTAGGAAACAACTATAATCTTGCATGAAGATAAAAATAGTGTTTCTAAATATATAATCTACATGAGTTAGTAATTTGCATGTAATATGCATGATAAATTACATGTAGAAGAAGATGCAATGAAAAAGATATATAAAGAGCTCGGTAATATGTAATTGATTTAATTCTCATAGGAATAAAGGTTCTTGTGTGTTTGTGTATTTTCTATGTATGTTTTTCTTTTGTTTTAGCTTATTGGTTGTGCTTAAGAAACTACAAGAAGTCATGTATATGAAGAATCTAGACAAGCCTTATTCTTTAACCAATTGAGAAAACAATTATAACAAAAATAATAATAACATTGATAAATAAAATCACTTACAACTTTGACCAATACTAATAAATAGTCATAGGAACTGTTATATAGCTATTTTCAAAAGCACAAAAAATAAATATTCTAAAGAAAAATATGAATACAGTTCATAGTCTCCAAGAAATATTTCATAGCATCAAAGAAGGAACTCAACTTGCATTATCATGTATTATTCGCTCAACATGAATGCTAGAAGATAAAAGGTGAAACCAAATCCTGTTAATTGTTATTTAAACCTAAACAAAATATAAACTATAACTAGAATTAATTGTCTAAACATAAAACTACACATGGTAGTGAAGATGATTTGCATGGTGGTGAGACTCATGCATCACTTTTCAACATACAAGTTATAACTTTTTGTTAGTTGTCACCATTATATGCAGTATTAGTTGACAGTTCCAATCAAGATTACTATAGGATTGAACTCATAAGTTGTAACTATTTACCTTTCTAGCATATGAATTTTGGGCCTAAAGCATTGTTTCATTATCCTCATGGAATTCTTCCATTTTTTTTGCATCCCTGAAATGTATATTTGTTTGACTTAGCATTCTCCTTCATCTATCATATGCGCTCAATAGCTTCCTTATTTTTCTCTATATGACACTGCTTCTTTTCCTCTTTCTCCATTACCTTCCTCTTACACTCATTAGTAGATACCTGAGCTTGGAACCTTTTTTCTTTTACTTCCCTCTTTGCATGAATTTTCTCCTCAAATTCCTTCTGCTACTTCTAGGCTTCTTCCGATTCCTTTCATTTTTCCTCATGGTCTTTCATGTCCATCTCTTCCTTTTTCCTCTTAATTGTTCCAATATTTGCTATGTTTTTCTTTCGTTTTTACTCTTTATGCCTTTTCTCATTCAATTTTCTCAATTTATCTTGTTTGAGTTTAGTCTTTGACTCAAAAGCTCTTCTCAAGTTGAAGTCAACAATAGTTGCAAAAGTGTCCATGTGGTCAAAGAACTTTTTGCATGATATTTCAGCAAGGTGCATCCCATTGGTTTTTTTATTTCCATTCCACTTGATATTGATATATTACTCTCACCTCCTTTTTCCCCTTTGTGTAGTTCTTTTGGTTTCTTAGGAAGTTTATTTACATGCTCACCACACCTAACTAGTTCCTTCCTAATACTATGTTCATGTTCCCTTTTCTCTTCAAGTTGATTTGCTATCTCCAAAGAATTCACTTTAATATATCCATTTCCTAAAGGAAATAGATTGAATTTTGAACATTTTTAAAATGTCACAAATATAACGAGGTTCTAACTCAATTCATCTTAGATGTAAAAGAATAAGAAGAAAATATGTTTTTAAAATAAATTTTGAATTATTAATATTTGATACTAAAGGAAATTATTATTGTAGGATTCTTCACCTTCTTTTACCCCTTTGTATAGTCCTTTCTTTCATTTCTCAAGAAATTTATTTTCATGCTCACAACTTTTGGTTATTTCTTTCCTCATTTTGCATTCTTGTTCTCTTTTCTCTTCAAATTATTTTATAGCTTTAGTAGCCTCAAAAGCCTTCACTTTTATATCTCTCTTTCATGAAAATAATAGATTAAATTTTATAAAATTTAAGGTTATAAGATCATTAATATAATGAATTATAAATAGAGACATACAATATTTTCTACTCATATTATAGCTTCATACTAAAGTACCTTTATTTAAATTGCGAGTTCTTGCACTAGTAAATATCTATTCAAGATCAATATATTGTTGACTAATTATATGTGGAACCAAGTTCTCCTTCTTGCAAATAGAAAAGGTGTTAGAAAGTTATGAAAGTTTATAGCCTTAGAAAAACACATCTAGACAATGAATTATCCTCATCTACCTGCCCCATGGTGGTATGAGTTTCACTAGAGTAACATTATCATTGTTCTCCTTCTCATCTGAACTCTTATAAGGTGGTATTTCATAAGCTTCAATATTGATGTTTGATTTTGAATATTTATATGAATTTATATTATTTCCCAACATTGACTACCCTTTTTTTTCCTATGTACCTTTTGCACTAGTTGACATTCTTGACACCTGTGATATAGCAGTGTAAAAAAATTTAGAAACATCATTTATAACATGAGGAACCTTGTATAGATAGTCTCCAAGTATTGTGTATACAAGTTAGCTTTTTTGTTAGCTATCACCATTATACGTAAAATTATCTATCTGTTCCAATTGATTACTACATGATCTTAATTGATAAGTTGTACTAGTTTACCTTTCCAACATATGCCTTTTGGGATTGAAGTGTTGTTCCATTATGCTGATGGACTTCTTTCATGTGTTTTTCATTCTTTGATGCAGGTTTGTTAGACTTAGCATTTTCCTTCATCTATCATATGCACTTAGAAGTTCTTGACAACTTCATTTCTCTCTATCTGGAGCTTCTTCTTTGCTTCTTCCTCCATGCCCTTACTCTCAAGTTCCTTTTGCTTCCTTTTTGCTTCTTCCAATCGGTTCCACATTTCCCCACAATCTCTCATGTCCATATCTTCCTTTTTCCTTTCAATTGTTGTATTTTTTTTTTTCTGTTCCTCCTCTTTTTAACTTTTCTCCTTCAATTTTCTCAATTTATCTTGATCTAGTTTAGTCCTTGCTTTGAAAGATCTTCTCAACTTCAAACCAATGCTAGCTGCTGAAATACCTACTTGGCAAGAACTTGTCATTCCACTTGATATTGAAATAATCAAGAAATATTTTACCAGAATCACTAAAACTATTGTGGAGTTTTTGATGAGAAAGAGGTCAAAACATCTAAAGGATGTAATTCCACACCCAAATAGTTTGAAATTTAATATAGTTCAAATAGTTGCTATGCAATATTTATGAAAAATATAGTTAGTAATAATTAATTATATTTTGATAGTGGCAGTTTGATAAATATAATTTTTAGGGGATATAAATATGCTAACACCGAAGAAGATTTCATGCATCTAGTAAAATGGTGTAATGCAGACTTTGTAGGACAGCTGCAATGCCTTGAGAAAATTGTAGAAGTGGAATCTAATTCAAGAGGAAACAATGATGGAAAAACTAGAAATTTTTTGGGAACATTTAGTCTTAATTCTATGTAACAAATAATTTGATTTTTGACCATTTAGATTTATTACAGATTGTGATGAATCATTTATTTTATATAACTTTATAGAAATCCTTTAAAAATAATTAAATAAACTATAGTTCAAATTTGCTTTTGAAACCTTAAAAAAAGCTTGATCCAAAAATTGGTGCTTGATTTCTACAATAACTTATAAATACAAATTATCTAAAATAAACTTTGATACTACTATAAACAATATTTTGTAATAACACATGTAATATCAATATAAATATTAGGAGGCATAGATTTATTATAGACATAAAAAATCATTTATTTTATAGAGGGATATGACTTTAAATAAAAATTTTACAAAAACTTTTAAAACTAAAATTTATATATTCCTTTGAAACTCCAAAAAGAAAAGCTTGGTTCAATATTTGACTTCTATGCATAACTTATAAATGAAAAATCTCTAAAATTAACTTTGATATTTTTGTTACAAACAATATTTTATAACATGACATAATATTATTTTAAATATTGTGTACACAAGGAATATCTTTAATATTTATTATAGAAACCAATAAATCATTTTTTTTTTAGATGGATACAATTTCAAAGTTCAATAAAAGAATACTAAAGCTAAATTTTTCTTTTGAAACTTCAAAAAACAACAAAAATTCTTATGCAATATTATAAATGAAACCATCTAAATTAAACTTTGGTATTAGATTTTTGAATTTAATTATGTAAATTTTACTATCATCAACATTTTTGATGATATTTGTGAATAGTTCCATGGTGTGATGGTTAAGTTGTTTGGTTGTTGTTCTTGCCATCATGGTTCAAACTCCATTTGGGTGTAATTTTTGAGTGCTTATGTTGGGGATAAGGTCCCCCATTTGTGAGCTCACTGGTTCATAGCTTTGGGTCAAAAGTGTTTTCCCCTAATTTTTGTTTTTAAAAAAAACATTTTTATGATGTTTTATGATCCATCATAATATTGAATTTCAGGATTTTGATAACCATAATAAGTAGAAACTATTCATAATATTTACTTCATAATATTGAATTTCAAGATTCTGATAACCATAAGAAGCATAAACTATATCCCATTCAAAATTGAAATCTTTTTCTTGGAAAGCAGCATATACCTTTGTTGGACTGGATTAAGCATTTGTGGGAAATCAGTTGCATAATGAGGTCCTTTATAGATAAATAACTTGACATATCTTGGAACCTTTTGATTAGTTCATTTCTTAAGGAGGTAAGGTGGAGGCTTGCATCCTTTCTTCTTGAATTTTTGATTGCTGATAAGATTGATCTTAAATTTTCTAGTAGACTAAAATTTATTAGCATATTTAGATCTATCATAATATCCCCAAAATTGAGTATTAGTATTAAAAACTTTGTAAGCCATATATTTTTCTTTGCATCCACATTTTTCTTAAATTTCTTGAGATTAGCAAATCCTTTGAAGTTATCATTTGGAGGTTGACTATAAAATTCTTTAAGATTACATGTAGAATCATATTCTTGAGAAATTATATTCATAGCAACCAAAAAAAACCATTTTTATAGCTTATAAGAAATTGAATTCTTCATATCAACAAATGTACAATCATGAACTATAGTTTTCCTTTTATCAATTATATGATCTTCTACCCAACTACCCAATTTACAAGGTAGAGAGTAAAGATAATATCTCTTAGTAGCATCATCATTTTGTAACCTTACTGCAAATAGATAATTTTCAAAAACTAAATTATGCTGATGCAAGAGACCTATATTTTCAAGCTTTAGACTATACATAATCTTCATGGCTTCTCTTACCGCACTTTTCTTAGTACCCCAAAATTGATCAAGCATTGAAAACTTTAAATGACTAAAACCATTTGTGGCTATGCCATTTTTTCCCATATCCACATAGATGACAATTACAGTACTATCATTAATCCTTGTTGAAGTACCATCTTCTTAGAAACCTTCTCATCAATCTCTAAGATTTACTAAAAAATAACCTAATTGCATGATAGACCCTTTGAGAGTCATTCCATGATGTTCTAGAATCAAAGAAAGTTGATAAAGTGTCATACCATGAACAAATTGCATCATATGGATCTATCCATTGGTCAATGTTTAGAATATATCCATTTGTAGAAGGTGGACTCAAAATTTTTGGTTTGCATTGGTAGTAAGAGTTTCTTTCATGATCTCATCTTCTATTTTTGCTACACTTTCCCATTCCTATGGTCCTTGGGATTCAAAATCTAAATTTATATCTAACAAATTTTGGCATGATCTCTAGATCTATTTCCAGAGTAGATTCATATTATTTAGATTCTTCCTATTTCTAAGAATAAACAAGTTCAGGCATCTCCACTACAATTCCTATTTCATTGAGCCAATATTTTTCTAGTATTTCATTTGTACGTTCTTTTTCTTTGGATGCATTCTTCCTTGAAGATTGACTAGGAATTGAAGGATGATCAACATCAAACAAAATTTTCCATGAGATATTTTTTACATAAGTTCTTACTTTATCTAGTTTCCTTGAAACTACATCTAGAAATGATTTTTTATTAGATATTTCAGTTTGCATCGTATGTTTTGAATTATATTATTTATCATGAACTTGATCAAGTATTTATTCTACTCTTTTCTAGATTTTCAACATATTATGCAAAGATACAGTTATAGTTTTTGTTTCACTACCAACACCTGATGTTTCTAAAATCATTGAGGAAGAAGTATTTTCTATCTTAAAAAAGTTGGCATAAGAATTTTGGGATATATAGACAAGTTATTTGAAACATCTATTACCAAATCATCAATATTATCTTGAGAAAAAATTAACCATGTCGGGCTTTCCAATTATGCTAAGCTTCTAAATTATTTTTCTTTTTCCCAATGTTAGTATGTAATCTTGACTCATACCTTCACCAAAGCCTTGAACCTAGGTTAATAATAGTGAAGGATTTGGGTGTAGGCCATTGACTTGGCTCATAAATAATTATTTCATCCTTATATTCTTGTAATTCTAATTGAAATTTAGCCCTTTTAGATTTACCTCTAGGAAAAGATTCTACAACCCCACTTAGTGTAATGCACATGTCAATTTCTTATGGTTAGATTTCAAACTTGAATGTATAGCTATGAGGTAAAATTTAGTTTCACATCTATAAAACAAGGAACTACCTCTAAGGTGAGACATTCAGAGTTGGAGATTCAAGTCTAGAGTCCTTAGGGTCATTAGACATATGTTGTTATCTTGCGCCCAAAGTGATTTGGATAATAAAAAATCTAATACATAAGTTCATGAGTCTATGGTCAAGTCTATAATGTATGAAGAAATTTTATGTTGTAGATAAATATCTATTCCAATAATGTATATATTGTATTAATTTATCAAAGACATGAATACTTTGTCTTTTTTTATTTTTATAATATGTAATGAGAGGTTTTTGAAAGGGTAAGCTTTTGTAATATCTATGGAGTCACAGTAGTAAGACCCTATTCAAATAGGGAGGAATTTGGAGAGAAAAAGTAAGTCAATAAAGTAGTAGAAAAAAAAATCCAAAATTCCAAGTAAGAACTCTTACTCTATATTTTTAGAAATAGTTAGTTGTAGAAGTGGGAATGCAAGTTCTTCTAGTACTATTGCTATACATAATATAATTGAGGATAATGAAGCTAGAACAGATGATAAATGATATTTTAGGTTTCCAAATATAAGAATTGAAGGCTAGGAAATAGGGTTCCATCTTTTGGGAGATGGAACTAAGGGTTTAGGGACCTCCTATTTCATCTAGTTTCACTCAAGGAAACCCTAGAGATCTCAATTTATGGATGTAATCAAGGAAAGATATCTGCTAAAGGTTGTCCTAGGATGTGATCAAAGACTAAAGAGGGGATCACCACCAAGCTAGGCTTGGAAAGACTAGTAACATGCAAAACCCATTGACAAAACCTAATGATATGCAAAACTTAACTATATGACCTAAATTATGAAACTAGAATGCAGAATAAAAGACTAAGAAAGGATAGAGGTGCACCTAGAAACTAAAGAGACTTTAATTAAAGTATAAAATGTTGAAAATTTTGATTTTGAGGCTCAATGGGAATCATATGTTAGTAGGGGTGATTCTGTCCTAGATCAGGGTTTTTGACAGAAACTAGAATCTAGAACTGCTAAATCAGGATCTATAGAAAATATCTAAAAAAGTGTATATTAGGACTCATATGCTACAAGTGGTAATTTAGTCCCAATATAAAGGTTTCTCTAAAAATATAATATCCTCTAATGGCTTCTTGTAGCTTCTTTCCTACCAAATCTCAAGGTTTGAATCACTGAAACACAACTTGTAGTTGACTTTCTGCAATCTTACAATGTAGATGACAAATTTGACAACTTGACAACTTTCTCCAAACTTACTCTTCAATGGATCTTCAACCGAAATCACCTAGATTTGCGATCACACATCAAAGAGGAAAAAAAATGTTTTTTTATGGGATAGGGGTTTGCCTTGGTCAAACCTTGTTTTGGTAATGAAACCTTGAAATGAAACAAAATAGAAATGAGGAATGATGAATGAACAAATATTTTGATGCTACAACTCACCAAACCGTTGAAAAAGATGCTACAAACATGTATGAAATTGATAGCATGAATGTGGATCTTGACTCTTGCTTGAATGATATGGATATTGACTTGAATGCTTGCTTGAATCATAAGATACCTACATCACAAATGTTAGCTCAAAAAAAAACATGATGCTTGATACTTGAATAATGCTCCAAAATGCTCAATTATCATTCTTGAAGGCTTTTGAATGCTCTTGAATTGCTAGAATGATCAAATTATTAGATCATATGTGCTCATTAAAGTTGCTTAGTGAAAAATATGTGAAATAGCCTTGTATTTATACTTGTTTATGCTAGATTTTTACAACACTACAAGCCAACATTAGATCTAGGAGAATAAAATACCACCAAGAATTTAAATTCAAATTAGGTCTAAGCTAAGCAAGACTCATATGCCAGTTGGGGTGTATGAGTCCCATTAGTCCAAGCTTGGGACACATTTTCCAAGAAATTTTTAATTTTATGTGAAATCTAGATTGAGGCCCCAAAACTTAGGTGGGACCCATGTACCCAAGTTGGTGTATGAGTCTTAGATCACTAAATCTGAGCCATACAATCCAAAATCATTAATTTCTAATTGGTCACTTGATATATGTTGAGATTATCCTTGGAAATATGCTTTAAGGTTTGTGGATGCAAAACAAGGCCAATTCAAGTACAAAGAAGCCCAATTAATTAATAAAACCCTAGATTAGTGTGAAAGTGTAAGAAAAAGCTTTACAACACCCTAAATAAGGAAGAATTAAGTATATTTAGTTCACAAGGGCCCGAACAAGTGTGAAAATGAAAAGGGATACATTTTCCTATAGTACATTTAGCCTGCTCTTTATTGAGATAAGGAACTTGCTTCAAATTCACACTAAAGTAGACAAACTCACATTAAGAGGGGTCCAAATGTACCAATGCTAGTGGGATAGGATGACAATGACCAAGAGGGTTGAACAATCCCTCAGGATCAAGATCCTATGAAAAACCAACATAGGTACAAAAGAACATAGGAAAATGATATAAGGATCAACAACAAGGCACAAGAATACACTTCCAAAGACAAAGAGAAGGAAAAAAACAAAAAAATAGGGGTGGATCAAGTTTTGACTATTTGTACCACACATTGTGGATCAGATCTAAGCTATTTTTCTGAAAATGCATGCTCACTCTAAGGCAACAAAATTTTAGGTTGTCCACTGGGTGAGTATCCAAAAGGGTGAGACACATAAGCACACAACCGATATGTTCTTGCAAGCAAGTGGCTATGGGAAAGCCACACCTAAAATCAACTCCCATAAGTACAACCATATCAAAGCCATACCTCTTGATAAATTTACTAAGGTGCCACACAAGAATTAACTTCAAGCTCCATGAGACAAGAAAAGCTTTGTATGCTTGAAACTCAGGAACAGACAAGATGGCTCCACATGAAATAAAAATGTGTGATGCAAGGTGGCCATATAACTAAAATTGCAAAAGTGCAAGGTATGTTCAAAGGATTTTTTCTTATTTCATGTGAGGTCTTAAATTAGGTAACATTATGTCTAATGTGTCCAAGAGAGGACCAATCAAAGAATAGAAGATTCACAACTTAGGGGATGTAGTGTGTCACATCAAGCCACTAAGAGGAATATAATATGCTAAGAGAGATCATGCTCTTTAAGGATATCACACCCAATGTAAAAAAAAAGTGAAAGAAAAATCACATGAAGTAAGAAGACTACATAATGAAACATGAATTATGAAAAAACAATGATGCCAATGTATGCCCC
>VDFB02190556.1:0-14828 GCA_007258455.2 Sequoia sempervirens
TGAGTAACTTTCCTTTCCAACCTATAAGTTTCTTATGGATTCTTTCAATAATCCCATTCCAAAAGGAGTTAGGAGGTTTCTATGTACTTAGGGGGAGCCCTAAGTAAACTTCAAGGATCCCCACTTCTTGATAGCCCAAAATTCTTAGAATCTTGTCCTTCACCTATTGAGTTGTATTAAAAACTACAATTTACTTTTGTTATAATTTATAAACTAGCCTAAAGCAGCATCATACTGATTAAGAACAACCTTCCATTTTGTTGCTTCTACAAGTGAGGTCACCCCAAAAAAAATAGTGGCATCAAAAAATTGTTGGTTGGATGCCAGTGCTAGAGAAGAAGCAACTCATATACCTTGCGAATGACCCTTATCAAGATATTTTTGAAGATTGTGACCAAGGATTTTATAAACTATTATGAAGAGATAAGGGGAAAGGGGGTATCTTTGTCTTAGCCCCTTACCACAATGAAACTATTTTGTAGGAACCCCATTTAGAAAGACATAATAGCTAGTACAAGAAACACATTCCTTAACGAGCTTCAAAACCTTCCCACAAAATACAAATTTTTCTAAGACAACAAAAAGGAAACTCCAAGAGACACTATCATAAGCTTTAGATATGTCCAATTTAAGAACCATTCTCAGGTTCTTAGAGTGCTCCATAGAGTGAATGAATTTATGGGAAACAATGGTTCCATCCAGAATCTATCTTTCAATCACAAAATCTTTCTAATTTCTTGAAATAAGTTTATCCAACATTGGCTTAAGCATGTTAACGATGATTTTTGAAAATATTTTATGAACCATGTTAGAAAGACTTATAGGGTGGTAGTCTAAAATAAAAGAGGAATATTCTTTCTTAGGAATGAGGACAATGTAGGTAGAGTTAAGCTAGCAAGGAATTCTACCAGATCTGAAGAAATATCTAGCAACAACGAGGCTAGGAGAGATGGTTTCCTAGAAATCTTGAAAAAAAATTAGTGGAAAACCATCTGAGCTAGGAGATTTAAAGGCACCAAATAAAAAACTATAGATTTCACCTCTTCTAGAGAAACCTTATTTTCTAGAGTCTTAACATCTTTTTGATTCACCATCTTTGGGATAACCTCAAGTAGAGAATCCAATTGAGAAGGAGGGGGAGCAAAATTCTACCATCATTAGTGAAGAAGGAAATAGCCTTAGGCTCGAAGTCCTATTTCTTGGTGAGAAGAACACCATCATCCCTAACAAGAGAGTAGATCATGTTCCTCCTCCTATGTTTTAGAGTGGATTGGTAGAAAAAAATTATATTCTTATCACCTTCTTGCAACCATTACACTCTGGTTTTTTGTTTCCAAAAAATCTATTCTTTCCTAGCTAAACCAAACCATTCATTTTTAACTCTTTTTCCTTGACCAATGATTCTTCATCAATGGGCTCCAATTCCATCATCTCTTAGCTGATTGACTTTATATTAGAGAGATTTTTTTCCTTAGTCTAGAGAATATTCCCAAATGTGATTCTATTCCATCCCTAAACATTGTGTCATATTCTTTTTAGCTTCTAAGCCATACAAAACATGCAAGTTCCATGGAAAGACAAGTTCCACTAATGCTTGATTAGATCCTTAAAGTCAAGGTGCAAGTTCCACATTATTTCATATCTAAAGGGATAAAGGCCAAGCTTTCTCAAGTCCTCCCAATTCAAAACTAGGGCACTATGGCCAGAAGTTGATGTAGAAAGGGATGATAGTTGTAATTTAACTAAGATATCCTAGTCACCTAAAATTAAAAATCTATCTAACTTGACTTGGATATGGTCTTGACCATGATGTCTATTTGACCAAGTGAATTTAGAGCTCAAGAGGTCGACATCCAATAGGCCTTGGGAAGAAATGAAATTGGAAAAGTCCAGCATACTATCAGAGAAGTCTTCAATTCCTCCATGTTTCTCCAAAGGGTAGAGGGGCATGTTAAAGTCCTCAGGAAGCATCCACTTCACATTTTGGTTGTTAGATAGTAGCCTTGATAGATAGTCCCAAAGGAAATTCTTAGCAGGTCTAGAGTTAGGGGCATATACATTAACACAGTTCCATCTAGCACATGACCTTTCATCTTCTAGGACCACTTCAAGGTAGTTATGATTACTAAAGCCTTCTTGACATCACATCATATTAGGATTCCAAAGGGTAGCAATCCCTCTAGACGCCCCATCAGCTTCACTGACACAAAAATTATCCCTCGACCAAACATTTTTAACCATCTTCTTGAAGCTTTCTTTCTTCATTTTAGTTTCTTGGATTAAAAGAATATAAATCTTCAAATCTATTATGGTGCAATTTAAGATGTGTTGTTTAAGAGGACTATTAAGTCCTCTGAGTTCTGACATCTTCATTAACACCAAGAAAACCAAAACCCTTTTATGACACAAAGGGAAGAAATCTCCCATTTCAGTGCTGATTTATTACCAGTGGTGAGAACCTGCAAGATCCTCTATTTTCTGAGCAATGTCTCTAGTTGCTTCCTTGGTTAGCATCCTTACTCTGGTCGGTTTGTCATAGAATCATATTCCCTTTTGGAAGGAGGCATGATTTGAGAGAATAATCACGGCTCTCCCACCCACGGCCGATTTTGATCCCAAAGGTACCAGTTGCATGGGGACAAAACCATGTAAACGATAAAAAAGGACAAAGATTTGGAAGGGACACCACCTAGGGTCCCCAGGATTCATCACCATGAATTAGGATTTCCAAAGAGAAAAAAATTAAAAATAAAAAGTGTGAAAGCAACTAGAGAACAGCTATCTTTTATAATTATATTTATTATGAATTAATTTTAAATAATATAAACTTATTATTAGATTAGATTTTAAAATTCTAAACAAAATAAACTGAATTCTCAATTTTTAATAAATCTAACTTATTTCAATCAATCATTAATTTATTTCTTTTTATATTATTCAAATCTTTTCCAATAATTAATCTACATTATATAGAATAATTTTATCTTTTATCATTTTTAATAAAATAATAATATATTATATATTATTTCTTTTATTACCTTTTATCAATATACATTACTTCATTTTAATTTTAACTGAATAAAATTAATATCATATTTTAAAACACATACGCACCCGAATATACGGGTTAGGATTTGAATCGCAAATCCTATAAAGGATATAGGTGGAACGGTAGGTCTATTTTTTTTAAGATATTTATTTAGTTTAGTATTAGTAAGAGTGATTTAACAGCTGCCTAGAATTTAAGGAATATGAGTACTGTAATTATTGTAGCGCGTCTTCCAAACTTTCACTTGAGCAGGCCCGCAGAATAAAACTTCGCTGCAAGTCTCTCATCTTCCACACTTTTCTCAACAATTTCGCCCTCGCCATCTGCAAAAGCGCGTGAATTCGCACTTTCAGACATGACGACGGGATTGCAAGAGCGCGTGAATTGTAAAGGTCGGTTCACCTTTTCCCTCCTCTTCTTTACTTTTCTGTTGCCCACACTTTCATTCAATGATTTCCAACGTCAGAAGCAGATTGATGCACAAGCTTTGCTTCAGTTAAAAGTGTCTGTTAAAATAGATCCAACTTTTTCTCTATCTAATTGGGTAGCTAGAAATTATGTTTGCAATTGGACTGGAATAACCTGTGATGACAAAGAACGGGTTGTGAGTGTGGTTCTCAAATACAAGGTGCTGAGTGGCCAGATTCCCCCTCATATGGGCAACATGTCCTTCCTTACAACACTCGATCTCTCTTATAATTATTTGTCTGGCCCCATTCCCCAACAGTTTGGTAAATTAGAAAACCTGCAGTACCTTAACTTGGTTGGAAATCACTTGCAAGGTTCAATTCCACCTAGTTTACACGCGTGCACAAATCTGCTGCAACTCAGATTAAAACAAAATTTCTTGAGCGGAAGCATACCGGCAGAGCTTAGTTTGTTGCATAACTTGGAAAGGCTCGAGCTAGATATAAATAATTTGACAGGTGTCATCCCACAAGAGTTGGCAAATTGTTCTGCACTCAAAACCATAGGTCTTGGTACCAACCTCCTAACTGGACGGATCCCCTCTAAGCTCGGTGCTCTCAGGGATTTAAGGGTTCTGAAACTGGGAAGAAATCAGCTCTCGGGGGAAATTCCCAAATCTCTAACTAACTGCACTAGATTGCACTACATGACGCTGGGGGAGAATATGCTTGAAGGACCAATTCCATCTGAGATTTTCACAACATTGTCCAGATTAGAATATCTGAATCTGTGTTTCAACAAACTCAATGGTAGTATCCCCCAAGAGATTGGCCAATTATGGCAACTAAGAGAACTTCACTTGGAGAACAATACCTTTACTGGTGGCATTCCAAAGGAGCTGGGAAACTGTTCTCTGGAGATGTTGACTTTATATTCGAATTCTTTTTATGGCTACATTCCACCAGAGTTGGGTTCACTTAGGCTACTGCAGGTACTACTGTTGCATGAAAATAGCCTTGGAGGATCAATTCCATCTTCTCTCATGAACTGCACCGAATTGAAATCCTTGAACCTATGGCGCAACAAGCTTGTAGGGACAATTCCGAAGGATATAGGTTATAAACTGCCCAAATTGGAAGAGATTATCCTGGGCGAAAATAATCTAAGCGGCAGCCTCCCTAAATCTGTAGGAAATTGTTCGGTGCTCAAATTTCTTTACGCAGAATATAACAAGTTGAGCGGAGTGATACCCCAAGAGTTGGGGATGCTGAGTCTTCTGCAAAATCTTAGTCTAGGTAATAACCACTTCAAGGGAGATGTTCTACAAGTTCTCTTAAACTGTACACAACTACGGCGCCTTGGTCTAGAATTGAACAGGTTCGAAGGCTCCATTCCAGTGGAGATTGGCCTCAAGATGTCCAAGTTACAAAGATTTACTGGGGATTTTAATATATTTAGTGGAGGGATCCCAAAGTCTCTGGGAAATTGTTCTCAGCTCTCAATCCTTGATCTCAGTAGCAATCGGCTAAGTGGTGTGATGCCTCAAGAATTGGGAATGCTAACTGCTCTGAAAATACTGAATCTAGGTACCAATAATTTGTCATGTGGAAGCTCAGCCAAAACATCTGTTTTGGATACTTTTACCAACTGCTCTATTCTCAGAGTAATCCTTCTCGATTACAACTATTTCAGTGGTACTTTGTCAAGGGGCATAGGAAGACTCTCTCGCGGCCTATCATTTATGGACTTGAGTGGCAACAACATAACTGGCAATATACCGGAAGAAATTGGCAACCTTACTGAGTTGACAATTCTTTCTATAAGTAATAACAATGTTATTGGCAAAGTTCAAAAAGCACTGAGCCATCTGAAGAATCTACAATCGTTGAGTTTGAGCTGGAACAAATTGGAAGGCATCATTCCCTCAGAGCTTGAAAACCTGGTAAACCTGGAATATCTTTTGCTTCAGCATAATCATATCTCTGGAGACATTCCTTCATCAATAGGCAGTCTCCAACAGTTGAGGGAACTGGACCTCAGTTACAATGAGCTTATAGGAAGGATACCAAATGCCATTGGGCAATGTTTTCGTCTGGAGATAATTGACCTCTCACACAACAGCCTTATCGGAAATATCCCTATGGAGATCTCAAACTTCAGTTCCCTGGCCTTCTACCTCAATTTTTCACACAATTCATTAACAGGAAGATTGCCTTCACTGGGCGTAATGCAACATGTTCAAGCCATAGATATCTCTGCTAATAAATTGTCAGGACCCATCCCTGGCGATATTGGCAGTTGCGTGGGATTGCAATACCTGAACCTGGCCAAAAATAAATTGAATGGAATAGTTCCAACATCAATTGGACAGCTCAAAAGCCTGGAGGTCGTTGACTTGTCCTACAATAAACTATCAGGACAAGTTCCGCCCTCTATTGCAAATCTCACTATGCTCCGCCTTCTGAATTTCTCCTACAACAACTTGAATGGATCAATTCCCAATCAGGGAGCTTTCAGAAATCTAAGCGCAACATCATTTCTGAGAAATCCTGGATTGTGTGCAGCGTCAGGGTGGTTGAATTTACCAAATTGCACAAGCTCTGCCAGAATCCGTTCAAATGGGTTTGACGGGAAGTTTGTCATAGTTGTTTCAGTTGGCACATTTTTCGCATTGTGTTGCATTTTGGGGGCATTTTACATCTTCTTCAGAAAGGCCATGAGAGAACCATTCACAAATAGTTCATTGGGAAGAGGTTTCTTACAGATTTCTAGCCAGGAGCTTCACAGAGCAACGGGAGGATTTAATGCGGCTAACTTGCTAGGGGCAGGTAGCTTCGGGTCGGTTTATCGAGGACTGCTATCTGATAACACATTGGTTGCTGTTAAGGTATTCGATCAGGACTCTCAAAATTCAAATAAGAATTTCTACAAAGAGTGCAGAATACTGAGCAAAATCAGACATCGGAATCTGGTCAAAGTCTTGTCCTGTTGCTCAACACCAGAATTCAGTGCTCTGGTACTTCAGTTCATGCCAAAGGGAAGCCTCGAACAACAGCTGCATCAGGATTGCAGGTTGAGTTTAAAGATGAGATTGAACATTGCACTAGATGTGGCGCACGCGATGGCATATTTACACCATGATTGTTCTCCTCCTGTTGTTCACTGTGACTTGAAACCCTCAAATGTTTTAATGGATGAGAACATGATAGCCCATGTGACTGATTTTGGGATTGCCCGTCTAATGACTTCCACCGATTCTGCAAACAGCGGCACTTCTAGGCTGAAAGGAACAGTAGGCTATCTTGCTCCAGGTAAATTCCTTACCAACATGGAAGTCCAAATGTGTGCTAGATTTTTTATTGTATATTTAATTTTCCACTTATTTGGTAAATTACTATGGATACAGCATAAGAACAATGAAATGCTACGATCTACTGTAGAATATGGATTGGGGGCACAAGTGACGACCAAGAGCGATGTTTACAGTTTTGGGGTGCTCGTCCTCGAAATGGTGACAAGAAAGAGGCCTACTGATGATATGTGTACTGGAAACAAAACTTTGACCAGATGGGTGAGAACGGCGTTTCCTGAAGCACTGGAGAAGGTGGTGGAACGTTGGTTTAATGTCACACACAAGCTTTGACTGCTTAGTGTGTGGATGTGGGCCCGCTTAACCTGTTTCGTTCCTCTACCAAAATCTGTTTTCCTAAACAATTGTCGTGACAGTCAACGGTTAGCAGGGTTGGGCTTAACCCGCACAGTGGTTGTTGTGGGGTCCACCGAACTTTTCACTTTCCGCTTTGTTTTTTGTTGTGCTTTCCGTTCTGTTTCTCCGACTCTTCACGGTGACAGTCACTGTGACAGTCAAATTTGAATTTCAATAATGAATCTAAATCTCCTACCTGCAACAAGGTTTTTGTACTTCTGCCCGCGCATTTTCACATTCTACCTATAAACCAAGGCAAGGAGAGCATATGGAATGAAGAAAGCAGCTGTCTTGAGTGACTGGAAACACAAGTTGCGTCCTCTGCAATGTACGTTTGTTTTGGCAGTAAAGCGGTGACATTAGAAGATGATTTGATGGAGCGGAGTTTTCCTGCGGTTTGGAGGTAAGCAAGCATCCCTTCCTGTGGACTATTTGCTCTGATCTGGTCCATGACAAATGTACCATTCTATCGCATGACTTTCCATAGGAAACAAAGGAGCAAAGTTTGTTTTGTAAGCTGGACGCTACAAAGGAAAGTGTTGGCTCACCATGCTCTGGGAAGGTTTTTAACCACAGTGAGTGGAACTTGATGCTGGGAAGCATAGCTGAGGGCGTATGGTCTGCTGCCCCTTGTGTGTAGATGAAGCCATCAATCAAAGATTTGTAACTGCCATTTGGAAGATGGGATTGGAGATGATAGAAATGCCTATCCCTCGAGCAGATGTGGAAGCAATCATGTAGAAGCTCATGATGCCTGATGGTCAAGCCAAAGAAATAAGGAAACAAACAGACTGTTCAAGGAGTCTACGAGGAGTGATTTCATGCCAAGGACTCATCTTATAACAATTTTGATGAACTATCGATTCTGTCCCTAACTGGCTGATGTGTAACGGTTGACAGTTGGGTCCCTCTGTCAATCCGTTACTTCCTTTTTTTGGCTTGGCATGACTGTCTGTCTGACAGTTGATATTTTTGGCTTTTCTTCTCCATTATTTGGGGAGTTTTTGGGGTTTTTCTTCTTGGCAGTGGAATCTGCATGTTAGCAACAAGAAGATTTCTTTTCTTCAGCTGTGAATGATACGGAACAATATTGTCTGGTTTCTAATGAGAGTTCTTTCTTATTTCATGAAATTCTGCGTCTATCCATGTTCTCTCTTTCTATGTGTCTGCAATTTAAGTTATTGGCATTAGCTCCTATCTTTGCTGTGAACAACAATGTTGTGCATTTGTTTAGTCTATTGTCTACAGGGTGTTATGGACTAAGCTGAGAAGGGACCTGAAACGTTTGAAGGCTCGGGTGCAGGAACAGAGGTTCGATCTGCATCAGTTTTGGTATCAGAGCAATCCGCGATGGCCCAGAGGGGAGTCCGCGTGAATCGGGGAAGAAGGGGCAGGAGGAATGCAGGCCCTCGAAGAAACATTGGTGAAGCGTTTAGAAGGCTAGAGGCCCTTGAGACTAGATTACAAATGGACAAGTCCGAAGAAGAACCAGAAAACTTAGTAAATGCTGCTAGGGTTTTAGACCCTATAGAGAGACTTATTGAAGCATTGACTAAACAAAGTTCCAACGTAAAGGTGGATATTTCAGATTTTAAAGGTGAGCTCAACCCTGATCTATTTCTAGACTGGATCCAAGAGTTGGAGAAGTACTTTGACATGGAGGATATTGATGAGGATGATCCGAAAAGAGTGAAAATCGCCGCATCCAAGTTGAAGTCGCATGCAGCCCTATGGTGGGAGAATGTGCAGATTTTGAGAAGAAAAGAAGGAAAAAATAAGATTAGGCTTTGGCCTAAGATGCTGAAACATTTGAGAGCTCAGTTTTTACTTTTTGCCCTCTGACTACCAACAGAAATTGTTTAAAGAATTTCAAAATCTGAAACAAAAGGATCAGTCAGTACAGGCTTATACTGAATAGTTCATGAGGCTTCAAATTCGAACAAATATACAAGTGATGGGCAGATAGCAGCTAGGTATGTCAATGGACTAAAATTTCAACTTCAAGATGAGCTCGCATTGTTGAAAGTACCTACGATGGATGAAGCTTATGAATATGCCTTAAAGACAGAGGAGAAACTAAACCGGAAAAATAAAATAGTGAGTAAAAGGGATGATAGCCAACAAAATAGAGATAAAGAGGTTTCTTTGGAAACTACCATAAGTGGAGAGTCAAAAGAAGGCAAGAATGTAAAGGCCGACTTCAAAGGAAAGGGAGGCTTTAGAGGTAGAGGTCAAGGACAACTACCTCCCGGAGAGTGGAAGCCCATGAAGTGCTTTATTTGTGATGAAGCCCACAAGGCTATAGATTGTCCTCAAAATCCTAAAAGGGTGATGGTAGCCCAAGAGGAAGAACCTTGTATTGATGAAGCTGAAGCTGAGTCAGGAGAGAACTTGATATTGAGAAAAACCTGGATATCTGGAGACAAAGGAACCCCTGAAGCTCATTGGAAGAGGAAGAACATCTTTCGAACAAAATTCAAATGTAAGGACAAGGTATGTAAGGTGATCATAGATGGCAGATCTACTGATAATCTAGTGAGCACAGAAATGGTTAACAAACTACAACTGGCTTGTGTTCCAAAATCTAATCCCTATAAGATTTCTTGGTTAAAAAAAGATCATAGTATACTTGTGGATAAATCTTGCTTTGTTCCCTTCAAAATTGGTCCATATGTGGATGAAGTGCTTTGTGATGTGGTACCGATGGATGCATGCCATTTGTTGCTGGGTAGACCTTGGCAATATGATCGGAATGTAATCCATCGAGGTAGAGAGAACACCTATGAGGTCCAACATGAAGGAAGGAAAATACTATTAAAACCATGGAAAGAGGAAGGAGCATCTGAAGTGGCAGCTTTGTCTCTTCTAGCAGAGGCCAAGTTCGAGCTTGAAGAAAAAAACAAAATTCTAGCTCCACCAAGAAGAGAGTTGGAGGAAAATCAAGGAGAAAAAGAGGTAAATGATTTGAAGAACAAGCTACAATCAAAAATTGATGTAGAGCTGCAACCTGATTCAGCTAACAAGATTACATGTGCGCCTCGGGAAATAGGTGTTAGAGTTTTAGTTGACTGTAACCTTCATTCTCAAGGAGATAGTGAGTTGTGGGAATATAAGCACAATCAACAAAGATCTTCCAAGAATGCAATTGAAAGTTCAGTTCAAAGTAACTGCCTTACCCAGTATAAGAGGAGTGATGTGAAGTGTGATTGCAGCAAGGGAAAGAATTTCAAGTCTACTACTGATTGCAGTAGTGATTATTTTATTGGTTATGTTATGGGGACTTTGCCTAGCTTTATCGGTCCAACTAAATGGTGGAATCAGCATTGGACTTCCATACCTAGAAAAATATGGGTTGGAAGCTTGGATGATAGCTCAGTTTGTGTCAAAGAATCCCAACAAAATACTTTGAAGATCGAACCGCTTGTGGTAATGCAAATTGATTTTTCTAAACCAGGAGGTTCAGACCTTTTTAAAGGCCGGGAAGATGATGTAACTATCAAGCTTTGTCCCCCGACTATCGTAACGTGGCTGACGCTTGGGTCCCCTAATCCTAAGCATTTCCATTTTTATTTCATGGACTGCCCTGGTTCCATAGCTTGATATTTTGGCTTTTCTTTCCATTATTTGGGGAGTTTTTTGGGGTTTTTCTTTTAAAGAATCACATGTTAGCAAAACTAAGAAAGATTTCTCTTTAGTCAGTGGAATTGATAATTTTTCTAACAATATTGTTCCGGTTTCTAATGAGAGTCTTTTCTTTATTTCCTACAAGCGAAATTGCCTATCCATGTTCTCTTTCTATGTGTCTCTAATTTGCTATTCTGATACCATACATCTTTGATGTGGAACAATAATGGTGTGTAATTTGTTTAGTCTTTGTTCATGTGGTAAGCGGTGGACTAAGCCAAGAAGGGACCTAAAACTTTGAAGGCTCTGGGTAGAACAGAGGTTCTGACCAGACAACCTGTGGGTTTCTAGCCTCAATTCCATTCTTTATGTTTCACCTTCTCTCACTCAATATCATTTATCCACCAGCTCACCAAATAAAATCAGTATCCGTGGACCCACCTCCACTTTCTATCCACTTAAAGTAAATCAGGTTTTGTGTCAAGGTGCTTGCAAAAATTTTCAAGCTTATTAAATTTGTATCCTCCTAAATTCCTCCTGCTTTCTATTTTTACCTCAGATTTTCTTTCCATCTTTAACTCGTCCTTCCATTTTAATTTTGAGAACTAATTATTCCATTGTTTTTGGTTTTGTTTCTAAATGACTTTATTTATTTTATATTAAGTCCTTTTTTACTATTAAATTTTACTATTGATTTATGATAAATAAAAAAAAATTAATATTAATTTTTATTATTTGTTAAGAAAAATCTAATAAAGAATAATCAATTTTTCTTTTATGTTTAATTATTTTTTCTTTATATTAGGTTTTTTTTGTTATTCTTAAAAATAATAAAAATAAATTGTTTAATTTTTATATTCAATTTTTGTATGTTGATTTTCATTATTGATTATTTTTAATAACAAAAGATTCATAATTTTATTGGTATATTCAATTCATTCTTTCACATTAATTTTTAATATTATTATTAAAAAATATCTTTTAATGAGTAAAAAAAATGATTTTCATATTTAACTTTTCTTTCAAATTATATTATTTCATATCATGTGTATTAAAATTTACACTAATTGAAACCATATTTTATCTCTCTTCTATTTTCTTTATACTTTTATGTTAATTTTATATTCAAATATTGTACATTTAATTATGAAAATAGAAAGCTAAAATATTTTATAAAATTTTAAATAGTCTTAAATAATGTTTTTAAAATAATAATGTAATAATAAAATTTTCATGGCCATTAGATAATTTCTATTTAGTTTGATCTCATTTTGATGGAGTAGCTTAATCCAATCACATATCATCTAATGGAACAATCTTGTGAAAAATCAATGCTCATTCTTTTTTCTTTATATTAGGAACCATCATAGTATTAGATCAATTGAATAGTTAATGATCACAAAATATATCGAAAAATCAAAAGATAACATAAAGTTTATACGATCTACATCTATCAACTTCTATAGCTCAACTTAGCAAACCTCCTTGACTTCATAAGCACCACACATCCTCCTACCCAAACTACTTCTAATCTAACTTAGAGTCTTAAACTTAAAATAACTAATTAATTTTTTTAGATAATTGATGTGTTTCTTCTCAAATCTACCCTTTTCCCTTTTATCCCACAACCTCGCCATATTATACTTATATTTGAACCCTCAACCTTAGATTAAAGGTGTGGACTTGCTAAGTCTATATTTGGAATTGTTTAGTCTTTTTGTAATTTATTATTTATAGCTTTGTTGCATCTTTACTATTGACTGGTTGTGAATTGCAAGACAAAAGGGTTCTCATAATAAAAATCTACGTGAGTATAAAGGAGAGGAGAAAGCATCTAAAGTTGATTCACAATGATCTCTTGACCAAACTATTGAGAGAGAAGACTTTTTCAAATGAAATTATTGTAGATATAGTACTTTTAATGCTCTTTATTGGTTTTGAGACTATATCTTTACTGGTTTTGAGACTATAGATATGGCTATGGCATTTGATATAAAGTTCATCATTAAGAATCCAAGAGTATTGAAGGAGTTGAGGGTGAGTGCAATGATCTAATTCTAAATGTAGTTGAAATCAATTATACGATCTACAAAATGATTCATTTTTTCTTTATTATATACAAGAATGAATCTATTATGCTGAGCGTTTTTATGTCGGTTTCAAGTTGAATAGTGTGTCTTGCCATAGTGAGACATTTCTTTGCTTATCAAGGTGAACATTCTTAGGATGATTTCTATCTTTGTTTAAAGTTTGATAGTGTTTCTTTGGTATAGAAAGGTGTTATATTATGATCAAGGTATTTCCTTGTTGGCATGTGCTAGGGCCCATTGAAGTGGTTGTAAAACCCCAAACTATGTTGAATGCAATTTTGAATCAAATGTTCATAGACTTATGTGTGTCAATATGTATGCATGTGTGTGCATGTATCAATTGGTCAATATAGTGATATTGAGTTCTAGATTGGTTGAGTGGTGGATACCATAATTTTCCAAAATTGGCTAAGTGGTGAATTATATGGTTTTCCTGGACTGGTTCTAGAAATTAGCTACAAAATTTCTTAGACATTAAAATCCTTGCACCAATCAAATGGGTTGAAAACCTTTGAATGGACACACACCTCAAAAAGATCTCTACGAAGTTGAATACCTCATTGTAATGGTCAATAGGAGGAAAATTAGGCATGAAACTTGGATGGGCCTCCAAGAAAAGTACTCTCCACTTTAATAATAAATTGGTAAAACATGTTCATATATTTTATGAATTCATGAATTACTTTGGTTGTAATAATGATAAATGCATATTATCTTTGTATTCATGAATCTAACTATAATTATGTTTGATTATTGTAACTAACTTTCTAATCTTTATTTACCCAATATGTTGATATGTCTATATGATAAAGGGTTAAGATAAGAATTGAATACTTTTGTATTAGTTGCATGCCTAGAAAATTCTAGTGAAGACTAAATTCTACATGCCGCATCTAATGTTTGTTTATAACCCTTAATCACAAAGTTACATTAAGAATCTTGAGTTCTTGTAATTGATTCGTGTCAAAATTTTATAGTGGGAGATTCATTTCATGATGTCCAAAGACTTATGAGTCATGGATACCATTTTTTATTTAGTTGATTTTAAATAGAATGTTATCATAAGGATACGTGTTTGTATGTAATGAAGGTAATAAAAAAAGTGTTAAATTGGAAAGAATCTAGAATGATGAACTTTAAGAGATGGATTTTTTCTTAACAATTTATTTAGATGGATTCTTCCTTAGAATTTATTACATCCCACCCCACTTTTATGTTCCTTTTTTACTCATTCCAATGCTATCCAATTATTAAAAAAAATTATTTCCTTGACAACATTCAGTCTCTTATTTCATACTGAATGAGGATTATTTCTTTTGCAATTGATTTTAGTATTTTATTTTCTATTTTTTGGGGTTCTATCTACTCCCAACAACCTTTCTCTTTTTCCTCCATTTTAGAGCTTAATAACTCATCTATGAAGGTCACTCTTATCCTTCTATCATCTTCTATCTTCTTCCTCATGGTTGAAGTTAAACCTATGAAAGAACAATGATAAGTATTATCTATAGATACACTACAAAAGAATAACTTTTAAACATTAGCTTTCTAACTAATTGCATCAATAAAGTAATTCCATGTTTAATCCCCAATCAATATCAAAATTAAACCTAAAATTTTATCCTTAATGACCCATCAAGCCCTTAATCATATAGCCCAATAGACTTAGCAAAAATTAGACTATTTATTTAATTAAACTTCTTATGCTTTTTCCCACATTATATAAATGAATGTAGTCTTGCAAAATCAACAAATACCTGTGAAAATTCATCCAAAACCTCTCTTGGAATGACGTACTTGGCTTCTTGGGTTTGATAACAATATTGACCTTAGAAATTCATGCCTAGGTCTAAAAATGTCCTTATTTTATCTTATCATAGGGTGACATATGAGAGATGGGCCTTAAAACAAGATTTAGTTTGGTTTTAAACATAAAATTTCATTAGAATCA
>VDFB02190557.1:0-11064 GCA_007258455.2 Sequoia sempervirens
TTCTTTCAGAGGGTTTCCGTCCTCCAAAAGGTTGTGGTGAACTCCGTTCAACCAGCAAACACCTGATCTCCAGAAATCCAAAACCAGCATACCTGCAAAAAGACTCTTGAAAGATTTTATTCCTCTTGTCTTCGTAACTCCTCCAACTTCTTGAATTCTTATTTTTTCCCTTTTAAATTCATTCTTTTTAAGTTCACCCCAAAAGTAACTTATTTAATTTATTTAACTTTTCTAAAACTTAAGTTACTTTTTCACCATTAAAATAATTAATTTAAGTTGTCTTTTTAATTTAACCCTTTTTGACAAATTAAAATTAATTATTTAATTATATGTTGACTCATAAAAATTGGGGACATTACACGTCCACCTGCAGATAACTCAATATTCGACACTAAAATTTGTCTTTGAAAGAGACTTAATGAATTGCGAAACCAATCGTTGAATTACAAATGCGAGAAACCTAAATGATTTCTCCTACTACCAGCTAGGGCAGATAGTTTCACTACCGAAATTGGTTCACTCGTAGGAATTCGTACCTAGGGTTTCAGACTTAGAAGAGCTCCTCCAAAATACCAAATAGAATAATAAGCCAACATAATGCACAAATGAGCTCACTTCCACTTTTTATCACTTTTCGATACCCCATTTGAAATTTCCTGCTCAAATCATATTAAGCTCTTTATTATAAAGTGACTTTATAAAATACCTTTTAAGTATTTCCTTAGTGCCACTTTATAAGATCACTTTAATCTAATTATTTAATATTACCTTTGTAAATGTACTTTTTGCGAAACAATATCAAATAATTAAATTAATTAATTAATTTAGATTTTGTGGTGGCCAGTTGGAAAATCAGAGACATTACATGGTCATTGTATACTTTTTAGTAGGGGTTTTTCAGGCAGCTATGGCAAAGAGAGATTTTCATGGGTCATATTTGAAGGGGGTGTAGGGTTTGAAAGTATCAAGCGGTACAAGTTTAAAAGCATCTAGGGTAATTACATAAAATCCTATTTTATCTCACTTGTAAGCTTTCTCCCTTTTAACCAAAGGGACAAATAATTTATTTTATTCTCCTTTTTTATCAAAGGGTTATAATAATAATCTTTCTTTTTCACTTGGGGAAAAAGTCACAACAATTAGTTTGTTATTGAGAAGAAATCAGATTCAAGTAACTAGGATTGTTTGGTGAATTTTTAATGCTTTCTAGGATCTCCTTTACCACCGTATTTCTCAAATCTAGGAATCTCTATGCCTTGTGGCATTTGTGCTTTCAATATCTCCAAGGATAACGTGTTTCTTTTGACATATTGTGAAGGTTGGCCATTTTGATTTTGGTTCAATGTGGCAATTTGTTCTTGAAGGGATGAGAGATTTTGTAAGAATTGGTTTATGACAGAATCATTGGTTGTGTGATGGTATGGAGGTGAATATGGTGGAGGTGTATATGTATTCGGAGGACAAGTGAATTGTAAGTTTGTAAGGGGAGATGGATTAGGAGATATGAGATTTGAATGCACAAAGCTAAAGGAATTTCCAGTGGAAATACCTAAGGTTGTATTGACATTACTAGTGGGTTGCTTTGTTGTAGTAACAGTTGGATTAGTGTATGTATGAATAGAGACCACAATTGTAGGAGGAATTGAATTTCCACCTTGATTTTGAGCGTACCCCAAAGTTTGAGCACAACTAGCCATTGTAGGGACATTATTGTTAATGATATGAGCTAGGCTATGCACAAATTCTATTCCTTGTTCATTATCAAGTATTTTCCTCATGTTATCTATTATAGGAACCACAGTACCAACAATGTATTCAAAACTCACAAAGTTTTGCAATTTTTCTAAGGCTTCATCCATTTGTTTTAGGTTTTCTTGAGGGACATTAGCAACCATTGTGTCAACATTAGTCACATTGGTTGTGGGTAGGGTGGGCATGGGAAATGAGGTATCAAAGCTATGATCCATAGTGGTTTGACTAGTATCGACACTATGACTGAAAGAGTTGGAAAACTTAAGATCCACTACGGATGTAGTAGTGCGGGATAACGTGAGTCTCAAACTACGTCTCACTATAGTATTGGTAACAGGACACTAGGTTGTGAAGCTCATACAAGTTTTACCAAACCTAAGTGCACCCAAAATGGAGAATAGGCTAAACAAATCTAATCAACACGCAAAAGTATGAATTGCAATGCAAATATGTAAAAATATTTTGCAATTTTCAGATTTAAAACAAGAGAACTAGACGTAGTTAGATGTAGTTCCTTTTTAATGCTTCTCTTCTCTTTCAGTTTTATCTAATCACGTCTCCGTGATTATCTAGTTTCCTTCTGTTATATCTATAATCACGTTACCGTGATTATTGGATCTTGCATTGTAATCTATATATTACTCTTATGATAATAAGATGATATCTGATAATTAATACAACATGGTATCAAAGCTCATGTTCGAGCCTAGTTATCTGTCATGTTTTTTTTTTCCCATCTCTCTCTGACTTCGTGCGTGGATCTGTGATCGAGCTATCTTGATTATCGTGTCTATGGTTACCGTGTTTGTGGTTGAGACGCCTTCTATCTTGATTATCGCGTCGTTTGGAGCTTGCTTTTCCCGTCTTGTGTTGCGACGGGTCTGTGATCTCCTATCGGAAAATCGTGGTTATCTGGTCATCGGACGGGTCTCTGATTCATATCGTGGTTTTCTCTTATTGCTTTTGTGGGTGTCTTGGCGCTCGTTTGCGTGATTTCTCTTCTTGTCAAGTCTTTGTGTGAAGTCTTCTTGCATGCGATTTCTTTTAGGTGGGTCGAGATTTTTTTTTCCGGCTGGATCTCTTCCTCTGTTTGCACCGTCTTGTTTAGGCGGATCTTGCTTTTAGCGACGACATTCTGTGATCGTGCATACTTGTGATCGACGCCTCTATCTACCGTCGGGTGTTCTTGCGTGCTCATGAAGACTCTTTCTTTGTTTTGAGACACATTTGTCATCACGCTTGTGCTTAGTCGTGCGCTTCAGGTGCCGAGTGTTCTGCCTTTGTGCGTCGTCTGTGATATTTGTCGGCTTCCTTCTGCAGGTTTATGGTGTGAAGCGGGTTGCTCTAGCTACGATCTTGCTGAAGAAAACCTTTGTCTTTTTCTGGAGCGGTTGTCTTTTGCCTGTGCGTGTGTCTCCAGCTAAAGACGTCTTCATAGTGTGCTCTGTCTAAATCTGTTGTGCGTCATCTGAAGTTGTGTTTCTTTTTTTTGGCGGACTCTCTTCTTCTGTGCATGGGATTTTTTTGTTTTTTGATTCCTACGTCTTCTTCTTTGTGCGGGTGTGAACACTTGTGTTCCCTGTGAAGACTTCTGCTTTGAATCTTTTGATATCAGTGTTTGGAAGGCGTTTGGCTGAATAGCGCCGGTGGGCCCAGTTCTGTTTTTTTCTCTATTGCTTGTGCCTCATTTATGACGGGATTTGTTTGAAGATTTTTTCTTTGCAAAGTTTGCAAAATCAAGGTTTGCTGGAGAATTCGTGATTTTCTGATGGTAGCTTGAGGGTTATTGGAGCCAGTTTTGACAGAAATTCTGGGAAAAATAAAATTTCTGTATAGAGTTTTCGAAAAAAAATTCTTCAAAAATTTACAGAGTTTTGGATTACCTTGTTTTTCGTGCTTTGGAAAACGGGAGGGATGGCGACTTTGGCTGACTGGCCCACCATTCAGCCTGCCCAGGTTCTGCGAGACCTCGACAAGGAAGGGCTTTCTTTCTAAAGAATATGCTCTTTTCAATTAAGATGGATGACCAAGTGTCTTTGCAAGAGCACTTGATGAAAGTAAAAAATATTTGCGATCAATTGGAGGCCATTGGTCGTAAGGTAGAAGAGGAGGATATGGTGGTGATCACTTTGAAAAGTTTGCCACGTTCCTACGAGCACTTCATCGAAACGCTCAACATTACATCCACCAATGTTGACTTGAAGTTTGATGAGATGTGCAACAAGCATTTGCAGCAAGATCAGTGGAATAAGTAATTTGGGAGCAACAGTGAGTCTCCAAATGCTGAACAAGCATTTACTGCCAAGGACATTGGCAAAGGAAAGCTGAGTGTCTTTCACTTGCCATTACTGTGGGAAGATTGGTCATATACAAAGGTATTGCGGAAAGCGGTTGGCTGATGAGAAGCCCAACCAGGAAGCATCTCAGCAAAGTGCTCATGTAGCGGAGCAGACTGAGGAGCAGAAGGAGTCTGCACACTTTGCATTTTGATGACCAATATGGGTAGACTTAGTTTTTAGTTGATAGATTAAGCATTAAGGGAAGGTATTAGAACTAGACGTAGTTAGATGTAGTTCCTTTTTAATGCTTCTCTTCTCTTTCAGTTTTATCTAATCACGTCTCCGTGATTATCTGGTTTCCTTCTATTATATCTATAATCACGTTACCGTGATTATTGGATCTTGCATTGTAATCTATATATTGCTCTTATGATAATAAGATGATATCTGATAATTAATACAACAGGTAGGGTGGGCATGGGAAATGAGGTATCAAAGCTATGATCCATAGTGGTTTGACTAGTATCGACACTATGATTGAAAGAGTTGGAAAACTCGAGATCCACTATGGATGTAGTAGTGCGGGATAACGCGAGTCTCAAACTACGTCTCACTATAGTATTGGTAACAGGACACTAGGTTGTGAAGCTCATACAAGTTTTACCAAACCTAAGTGCACCCAAAATGGAGAATAGGCTAAACAAATCTAATCAACACGCAAAACAAGAGAATCTATCGATTATGCTATGCAAAAACCTGAAAATGATGTCTTTTAATGCCAATTTTGATTTCAAACAATGCACTTAATTTGACCAATTGAACTTAATGCAAGCAATTACAAATTTTTCTGATTTTTGAAATTGAAACACAAAATTAACAACAAAACATAATGGAGCAAAGAAAGACAAATTACTTGTAATGTCCCCTCCTAGCCTCTGAGCAGTGCACTTCACCTTTAGCCTATTCCAGAGTCCCTGTAGGCTAAATAGTTTTGGTAAGGGGGCTCAGTTCCAGCTCTTGGGTGTTGGGTTTTTAGTATTCATGGAGACTTTCTATTTTTAGCAGGGCCAGTATGGTGCTCACTGTCTAGAATGAGTCTTTGAGCTTATCAGTTATTTCTCCAGTTTGAACTTTTGGTGGTTACTTGCTATTTTTAGTGCTTACTAAAAATAGTAAGTCTATTTTGGGTAAGCTGGCCCGAGTCAGGCTATTCTCAGCAGCACATTATCAGTTGGCACCAAGTTGCTAAGGCTAAAACATTTTAATATTTGATTTCCCCTTTGAAATTGGATATTTATAAGGTCATTTTATATTTTAATGTTGAGGGTCAAAAGGGGACATGAAAAGTACCAAGGATGCTTAATGTAATCACTTTAAGTTGTATTTTGTTGTTGTTTTAATCAGAAATGAATAAGCAAAAAAAAACACAGAATAATGAACATCGCAGTGAGCAAAGAACACAACATATATCCTGGGAAAACCCTCCTGCTCGAGGGAGAAAAACCTAGCAACAATATATCTCCTATATATTGAATAAATCAGCAGCATTAAGCTTTTACAATGAGGCCAATCACAGGGCCAATCTGATATGTTGATAATAGCATCACACTTGATGCAAGTACACAAACAATGAAGAATATCGAACTCCAAAAGATATTGATCTGCTGTAGCCATCAACCTTCTTTAGAATTTATGCGAACATATATGCTTGATAATAATTGGATGATCAAGAAGAATAAAATGCCTTGTATATAAACACATCGAAGTGACTCTTGAGAAGAGTCGGCCTCCTTTAATGTAACCCGTCTTTTCCAAGGGTGGCGAACCTTTATTTATGTCGGCTACATTAAATAAAATACAAATTAATGTGGGCGCCTCTTCACTTGGGACACATCCAAATAAACAAGAAGCCTACAACTTTATTTATTACAACTTTATTTATTTGACCATCGATAAGGCGGGTGAAGGATGAGACCCAAAGCTAAACAACAACATTTTTAAGCATCAAAAGTGATTTAGAGTGCTGGATAAGGGATAGGCGTCCAAGCTAAGGTTTGAGGCAAAAAATTAAAATAAAATCATAAAGTTTCAACATGAGGCGTGGGTTTAAGAGGTTTTAGGATTGCTACAAGCTTGGTCTCCCTAATTTGGTGAAGAAGCTTTTAATAGTTCATTTTCAAGCCTCATTTCTTTATGGTTGATTTGGCTGCTTACAGAGATGCTACTGATTTTTCACTAGAAGGTCTAAGAATCGGAGTTGAGGATGAAAACCCTGAATATTTAAGGCTGGTTTCGGCAGTGCAAGACCTGCCCTAGCTGGTAGAAGGGTGGTTTCAACCAGGAATCACATTTGGGCTTCAGTTTGCAAATTACAAGCTTAGATAATGAAGATATTTCAATTCTTTTGAGGTGTTTCAGTTTGGTTTTTGGTGTGAGTTTGCTACTTTCAATTTGGTGTGGATTTCTAGGCAATTTTGGTGTGTTTCTTTTCATTTTCTGGGCACTTTTCTCTTGGACCTGATCATGAATATTTGCTCATAGCTCTATAATGGTGAAGTTTCGCCACTACTAAGCTTTGGTTTGCATTTTATTAAAGAGTTTGGGATTTATAAAAGCAGATCGCCCTCTTGCAGCCAATGCCTGTTTTTGTGCTCACCCAAGTCTAGTTGGCCTTTTCTGAGAGGGGGTTTCTATCATTTGGAAGTTGGTTGAAGGATGCCTTAGCTCAAGCTTGCATTGAATTTGTTGTCATTCCTTGAGTGATGGACGTGCCTTTTGAAGAAGATGCCATCTGCTACTAAGGATCTTAAAATCAGGTCTGAAAGTCATTTATTTGGGCTTTGTAATGATTTTGAATGACTGCAATATTTTTGTTATTAAATCAGTTAATTGAGAGTTTTGAAAGTGATCTTTTCAAAGCATATTTCTCTCCATTTTATGCTCTTTGTTTTATGTACTTCATGCAATGTCAAAGAACATGAAAACCCTATGAAACACAATGCAAAACATCTCATAAACACACAATCAGCAAACCGGCAAACTAAGGGGAAACAAAAAAATATATTTGGGGTCTTATATTACATTATTGCCCAGAAATTTGAAAAAGCACCTATACAAGGATTGATTCGCCCTAAGGCGAATGGGTCCCAGGTTAGAGTTCTGAAAAATCAAAGTTTGAATTTCTTGCCTAATGTTTGAATTTCTAGTTTCAGTGACAAAATTTTCCAGATGCAGGTGTCCTAATGCAAGTGAAATTAGGGACAAATGATGAACAAAGTGACACTTTTTGAGATGCAATTTTGATCAAGTTTGTAAATGTGAATGATTGAAAATACACTAATATGCAAGTACTATGCAAAATTAATGTAATATGCATGCAATTTTTTGGATTTTTCAGATTTTAATCAATGCAAAGTGCAAATATGAAACCCTAAATGAGATGTAAACTAATGCAATTTTAACAACCCTAAATGAAATGCAAACTATTGCAAATCCTAGATCTAGGGTTTGAATGGACTCCAATTTTAGAAATTAAGATGTACAATGTCGGGTTCATCAAAATGAAACAAAGGAAAATATAGAGATGTTCACCAAAATGAAATGTGAAAATGCACCTATCTTCCTATTTCATTAGGAAAAAGAGATCCCCTAGGATAAGATTGACTTTCAACCCTTAGGTGAGTCAACCTTAATGGAGATCTGGTTGTTTTCCTTATGATTTAGGACCGGGTAAATCAACCTGAAATGCACTTTTAGAAGATAAACTATAAATAGTAAATAAACCCAATTATGCAATGTAAGACTTGAATCATCAAATTAAAACGTTCAACTATCAGAATCAACAAACTTCTGGTAGGTCTGAGATGAGTAAGAATTTATGCACTTGTCACCAAAAGTCTCTGTTGAGTGTCCTCCTGGGACAGATTCGCCCTAGGGGGAATGGGTCTTGCTTCAGGAATCCAAAATCTGTTTTGACAATCCTATGCTCTTGGATTTGCACTCCCGATTCCTTTGGATCTCATAGTCGGAAAGTTGGAATTAAATTTTGCAAGTGAATTTTTCGTGACTTTACAACTTTGACAACTTTGCAAAGTTGCATTTTAGATCAGTCTTCAATCCTTCTTCACCTGCAAATCCACCAAACCCTGGAATGAAATGAAACATGAATAGAAAGGAATGATGAATGAACAATGCTATAAGTTGCAACCTCTCACCAAACTCCTTGAAATGAGTCCTTTAGAGGACTGAATTCCCAAATACATCTCTCTTTAACTTCGAAAGCTTGTTTTCATTTGTATGTTTCACTGATGGCTTTGAATCTTCGCACCTTGAATAAGCCGAAACCTACATCACAATGTTGATATTCCAAAAACACTTTTAAATGAAGGCAACTTTGATAGATGATGCTTGAGATCTTGAATAATCGGCCTGTAGTCAGATTAATCTGCTCTTGAACACCTTTGACAATGATGTTTGCCATAATTTTTGCTCTTGTGAAAATTCTAGAATTTGAAATGATAAATGGACCTTGTATCTATAGGTAATTTTTAATTTCCCGAAAATTAAACATCAAAGGCTGACAATTGCAAATTGAATTTGAATCATAAAATTGCCACCAAAAACATATTAAAAATTGGGGTCCTAAACTTAAGAGACCAAGTAAACGGGTCCTAGACCCAACCCAGACACCCAATTCCAAGGCAATTTAATTAATGCCTGCAATTGTTTACTGGCAAGTTTTCCTTTGGAAACGGAATTAATTAGGGTTTCTTTTAAATGCATAATTGGGCTAATTAGAGGCTTCTAATTTAAGTCCAATCTTTAACAGGGACTCCAACGTGAGTGTGGAAAATGAGGAAAGTACATTTTCCTATTAATTATACTTCATAAGGAAAGCAGTATTGCTTTTGGTTTGTCTTTCTATCATATTTTATGCCATTTTTAAAAAATAGTGATAATTAATTATTATTAAAAATCATTTTAAAAAAAATTATTATTTTTTTTAATTTTTTAATTTTAAGAATCTAATATTTATTAATTAAAAATTAACAATTAAAATTAAAATTGATCGACAATTACAAACATTAGGCAATTTGACAGTTTTGGACTTTGACATGAAAATCTGCGATTCAATTGAAAATGACTATTGCAGACTTCAATTTTGACACATAATTGACGATTTGATGTGAAGGTGTTTCTTGTATCATAATCAAGTTTTGGATTGGGTACCATAATCAAGAAAGAATTTTTGTGTTTAACTTTCCTTGGCATCTAACTTCTATCCTTCAGAATAGTTTTGTATACATTTGGGTTATTGTTTCTTGTCAGTCTCAAATTTCATTCATTGCCATTATTTGATATTGTTTCCTTTGTTCAAATCTAATATTTTTGTTAAGATGAATATATTGATCATTGTTTTAATCAATAGATAGTTCTATCGTTTAGTTGCAAAACAAAAGAAACTCATGGTGAGACGATGACTTCTAGTCTTGTGGTCCCACCTTTGAGATTGAAAAAATAGTAATAGATTGTTTTCAAGCATTTTACTTTCATGCAAAACCCCCATAAGTTGATTTGTACAGTGCACATAAGCACCAATTTAGTTTGTTTGTTTTAGATTTTAGAAGTAGATTAAATCAGAAAGCTTCGCCTGCTAATTTGAAGAGAGGATTTTCTCACTCATTGTTCCATTTTGTGTTGTCACAGAAGTGACAAATTAAAATGCTAATAAAACTTTCTGTTAAAAAAAAGTGTGCTATCAAATTTTGTATTATATATGATATTCTAGGTGTTGATTTTTCACTCTTCATTGCTGACAAACATATTTTTTAGCATAGGTTCTCTAAACTAATCCATATTTCACTGACGTTGATTACTAGGGGTTTGTGGTTGTGGAGACAAATTTTAGGGTATATGCATATTCAACTTCAAGACTACATTCAGAAATTTTACGCTTATTTTCAAGGTATCTGCTTGACTTCTTTAACTTCCCATTTGAGTCAAAGATAACTTGCTGCCAGCATTTCTGCATTTATACTACTTTTGCTTTGTTATATTTGTGTACCTATTTACACTTTCAACTGGTAGTTTTGGAATTGTTTTATATATGACAAGAGTGCATAAACATGTGAAATATTTTTGTGACTCTGATTGGGCTCATTTATTTGATGTCTTTTAAATAAAAAAATAATGATTAGATCACTCAAAAAGGCAGGCTAAGATATAAGGTGTGTCAAACAGACCACACCTACCTTCACAAAAAAGTAATACCATTTGGGGAAATACCAGTCATCAAAATCACAATTACAAATCCAAGGATTGCAGTAAAAACCTTGATCAATACAATGTGATTAGTAGCGAAATGTGATTACAACAGTAGTTCAGCAGTCAACGGTAAAAAAACATTTAAAGAAAGAGTTCAATTCCAGCAGCATCTGATATTATTACTTCCCATGTACATATCAAACTCCAAGGCACCATTAGGAATAGATGGACTCCCATTGCTGTCACCCAATTCTGTCACTGTTCTGGTTTATGATTTCAAGATCATTAGGCTGATCAACATGTGCTACCTATCTCTAGGAATAACAAAGTTATGTCCTTTTATGTAGTCTTTTTGGAACTCCATATAATCATTGAAAAACTTCTCATCAGGCTTCCTCACATCATGGGGCCAAATGTGAGTGTTTTTAATTTATTTTTTATAGACAATGGTTGAATGATGAATCTTCATCCAACAGCTTGTAAAATCTGTAATGTCCCCTTCTGAGGCCTAGTCAATTTGGTGATAGTTAGCCTATTTTTTGAGTTCCTATAGGCTAATTGGTAAGGAAAAGGGGACTCCAAAGTTCTTGGAGAGTGTAGGTTTAGTATTTCAAGGTTGCTATTTTTGGCAATGAGTTTAGTCTATAGTATGATCATCATGACACTTTCAGAAGTGTTTTCTGATTTATGGGGTGCTCACTGAACTTCTTGGAGAGGGCGCCTATTTTTAGTAAGTCACTTGATTGGCTCCAATCATCATACATCTCCA
>VDFB02190560.1:0-40301 GCA_007258455.2 Sequoia sempervirens
TGTTTGTGGGTCAAGATGCCCTAATATCCAATATATGCAGAAATAGAATAAACTCTTGAGGTAGTGTAACATGATACAATAGTCCTTATAGAAGAAACCACTCCATGCAATATCTCCAAGACCTATCCCAAATACAATCTCATACTCAACAAATATCCTTACAATGATAATCACCTCCTTTATATAGAACTTCTCCAAATAATATAGTGGAGTGGCAATCCCAATGAAGGCCTACTCACCACTTGATATAATTAATTACACAAGTTGTCCACATGATCCAATATAACTAACTTAAGGGATGTGTGCCACATGTTGGCATCTCCATCCACCTAGATACATTATAATATTATATCTCTAGGTACCTAACATGCCACCCCTCTTTGATATGTTTCGTCCCAAAAACATGAGAAGCAAAAGTATGATTGTTGTAAGTCATTACAAAAATGATACCATGAACAATCATCCAACCATCCTTTGTTAATCTTCATAGTAGTTTTAGCTTAACCATACCTAGATTCATCCTTGATCCATATCTTGATGCACCCATTTGATTCCATTCCTTATCCTAGTAAGTCCTTTGCTTCCATGAATAACGATAACTTCTACAATACCACCAATTGTTGTAACTGTTCCTTTTATTCCATGTAGGTCCATAGTGATTGGATTTGTGATTCCATCTATTATCATGCCTCCATGATTCTCATCTATCACAATGATGTGAATACCTATATTGTCATGTCCCCGAAATGACATTAAGAAATAAATAAATAAAATAAACAAAAATTTAAAGAATTAAAAATTTCATGTTATATACATTTAAATATGTATAAGATATATAAAACATTATTATTATTATTAAAAGGCATCACAAGAATAGTTAATCAATAAAGTAAAGACAACATGTTAATTGTCTTTACTTTTGATCGCTCCCATTTAAGAAAATGACGTTAAGCATCCTTTAAAGTAAATCACTTGTGTTAAAGGTGAACAGGTGCCTCCAACCAAAAGATGTAGTTTACGATAGATGGATGCAATCTTTCATGAACATAGATATAGCGGAAGGAAATCAAACCTAAGGGTCGTGGGAAAAGGGAGAGAAACTAACACTGGCATTGAGAGGAAGAAGATAACCAAGCCACGATTTCAGGTGAAACATTCACTTAGCCATTAACGTTTTGGTTTCTGAGTTTAGGATCATTTATCAGTAAAGCAATAGTTGTTCTGTAATGTCCCCTTCTCGAGCATGATCTTTCCAGTAACCGTTGGCCTATTCCGGAGACCCGTAGGCTACTCGGAAGGTAAAATTAGGGTTTCTTGTTTTGAGGGATGCTCTTGCTCGAGGTTGGTTGATTCAATGGCGGATTCTTTCTGGGTTTTTAGAGAGCTTCGCAGTGATATGTTCTTCTTGGCATTCTGAGCATCTTCAGGAATTTACTATTTTTAGTAAATTCTATTTCTGGCAGTGGTCCTTTTGGTATCGGCACAGTTGACCTTTCTCTTCAGTTGGCTCAATTGGTTTATTCAGATTCTGGCTTCGGGATGCAGTTTCGGAGAGATAAGTTCATTTCACTTAAATGACATTATATTTTAATGTTAAATGACCCCTTGGCCTAGTCTCTTAACTTAATGATGTTTTAAAAGGTGGTCATTAAGGGTGGCGCCATCACTAAGTTGATTTTATAATTATTAAGGTTAAATTAAGCCTTAATCTTGGACGCCATTATTAAAGTGTTGAATTTATTTAAAAAGTCAAAAATTGAGCTTTGAAGAAAGGGACGCCATATTTTGAAGGGATTAGGGTTTGACTCACGAAAAGAAAGAAGATTAGGGTTTTGAAGGTCGGCGAGTATAAAAGCCTTTGGTCATAACAAAGTAAATGTCTTTGTCTACGAGGGTATTTATCTTGCCGGTTTGGCTTTAGGATTGCTTCAAAATGTATGCCTCCTAGTAGCATTGCTTCACCATGAAAAGATAAGCGACTAGTGGTGAAATAAAGTATGGTTGTGAGTTTGCGTTTTAGGATTTGTGCATTTATGTCGGCTTGCTTGAAAACCACCAGATTCAGTTATGCATGTTAGAAATTAAGGTGCGTTTTGAGTGCGACCAGATTGATATTTTGTTCGTAAGTCAAGAAAATGCCGAAGATCATTAAGTCTTGTCTGCTTCTCTGTTTGGTGGGGGCGGCCCTTTTCTCGGTTGTAGAATTTTAGCAAGTAAACTTTGGATTTTGAAGTCGAGGGCCTGTACGGGCCGTTAAATGCGTCGCTGCATTGATTTGCCGTTAATAAGAGTTAAAATGGGGTTACGGTCGACTTTCGATGTTCTGGATTTGGTCATGCATCATACTGGGATCATTATGCAATTCGTCTCATGAGATTTGATTAAGTTTGCTTAGCAGGTTAATGAATAAATTAATGAGTTTTAAATTTTGTGATTCGTGCACATGGGAATCTGGGACTATCCAAAATCAGATTAATGAGGGTGGAAACAATGATTGGGGTTTTGTCACCAAACTTTATCGTTAGATTAGAGAGCTCGTATGTGTTATTTTGGCTTTATTTTATCTCTTGATTCACACTGATAGCAAGGCATTATCTAATATATTGTAAGCTGGCAGTAGTACTGACAGTAGTTCAGAATCTTGCTTTATCAATTTGTAATGTTCAATCTTTACCATTATGTAATTGCTTACATCTCCGCCCTATGGTAGCTCCTTTCCCACTCCGGGTTAGAAAGCACATTCTGGGTGTCGAGTTCTTTCAGCATTCTAGTTGATTTCCCTTCAAAGCATTGTAATTCTTAGCACTCCACCATATGGTCGCCTCAATTCCATTCTGGATTGGGTAGCACATACTTGGCGTTGAGTTCCTTTCAGTTTTCGCAGTGTAGAAGATCCTCTGACCACATGCTCGCCATCACCGGCGCCATTCTTGGTTAGAGTTCCTTCCAGTTCTGTTTCAGCTCTCAGATCCTTTGACCAATGCTCACACCTTGCCCACATCGGGATCCTGGTGTACATTCTGGTTAGAGTTGCTTCAGCATCATTTTGGTTTTAATCTAACCTTAATGGGTGCATATTGTTTGTAAACTGTTATTGAAAAAACGAAAAAATTTGGCTCGGAATATTTCATCTGAATTATGTAATTGCTGGTTCCTATGAGCATTCATGAGTTCATTCTATCTGCATAATGCTATCTGCTCTAACCAATAAATCGCTTAAATAGTATATGTGCAAACTGACTGTCTTCACTGTACAAATCTGATATTTGAATTGTCTAGAAAATATATTCAATTTGATAGCTTATAAATCTGTGGTCTGACCCTTGTATGATTCGATATGATATAAATACAAACTAAAATATGTAGGCATCATTTACAGTTATTTGATGGCAAACAATCTGATATACAAGTATATTCATTTAGATTAAATCTGATTATTTCTAATTCTGCACATTGAACTTGCTTGATTGCATTCAGTGAATCTATCTATCTGTTCATTGTCATTTTCTTACCAGTAAATGCATTTCAAACTTGTGTCATCTGATTACCAGTAGTGAGGGATTGTAATCAGGCTATAATGTGCATATGTAAATGTTTCTTTACCTTTTCAGTCTGAATGTACGTACAGATCAGCTACTGTCGTATCTGATTATAAGTAAGATGAACTTCATAGTATTATTATTATCATCATTCTAGGAGTGGATCTTGATGTGTCTTGAAGAAACAATGATATGTATAGATGCTATTATATTTTATGCCTAAAGATAAGCTGTTTGTTTGAAAACCTGCTCGAGAGGAAGGGCCTGAGAAAGTGGTGCGTGCCTAGAGACCCCACTTAAGATCCGCCCAATCCTAAGGCAAGGATGGGCCATGGATGAATGGAAATTCCACTTAAGATCCGCCCAGTCCAAAGGGAGGGATGGGCCATGCATGGGTGGAGGTCCCACTCAAGTCCGCCCGGACCAAGAAAGGGATGGGCCATGGAGGGGTGGAAGGCCTAGACCACTTGTAAGCTCCGCTGGCTTCCCCTAGTAGGTGAAGTGTATTCCGAGGTTGTGACATGGGTGGAGAAAGCAGGTACAAGTCGCTAGCAGGGAGAGTTGTGGTATACAACCTCTTAGGCTTGGCAAAGGGCTTCGAGTGGATCCATCCATGTTGCTCTTCCTAAGTCATAATAGTTGCATTTGTGATGATTCCATAATTGGATGCCATGATGCTAATGCTAATACATATGTGTATGTGTGGAAATATTGTTCATATGGTGAATGCAGATTTCAGCTAGGAATACATCATTGAAGAGTTATCCAATTGACAAGGTGAAAAACTCTAACCCTAATACATAAGCGAATTCTAGGGAAAAGTAGGACAGGGGATATTACATATATAGTGCATCATTTTCTATCCCTAGAACATTCTCTGATTCTTTACCATTCTTTTTTCACTTTTTTTGTTGGCTTAATAAAAATAATTACTTTTCCTTTCTTTTTTCTCTACATGTTGCTCCTCTTGTTTGTCTTCTAATACATTGGTGCAATCTTTTGTAGATTCTTGGACTTGCTCTTCCTTGACTTTCCTTTGGACTTCATTATGTGTAATATCCTATAATGTAAATTTTTCCTCCTATATTAAAAGCTTCAGGGACTTCTTTTGCACATTAATGTTTATTGTTCCCAAAGATTTTAACCAATGATAACCAAGAACAATATCCAACCCATTTATATTTAAAGCATAAGATTTTGAATGCAAAACATATTTATCAAAATAGAGCTTCAAATCTTCAAAAATTTGAATATCCTTACCTGCTATTTCATTGTCCTTGATTTGTCTTGCTTGTACTTGTAGTTTCTTGGCTAATAATCTACTAATGAAATTATACTTGCTACTAACATTTACAAAAATAATAAAATTTTCCTTTTGGATACATCCATAAAATTGAAGGATTAAATATTCCTTCCTTAAAGCAAATGTACATGTATTTGTATCCTTCATCTTCTCTTCATCATCCTCTTTTCCTTCTTCTTGATTCCATCTATTCTAGCCCATTGTAATGTCCCCTTCTCATCAGTGATCTGTTCTGACACTCATCAGCCTATTCCGAAAGCCTGTAGGCTCGTTTGAGGTAAAATTAGGGTTTCCATGTTCTGAGGTTTTATGGCTTTTCAGGGAGTTTACTATTTATAGTAAATTCTATTTTTGGGCAGTATGCAGTTATTAGTCTTCAAGGTCTTCATTTTCAGTTGGAGCATTTAATGCAATTCAAGTCTGGCTTCTAAAGGGATTTATTTTTGTGAGTGAATTAGGGGCATTATTGATTTAATTTCAAGGTTGACCCCTTGGCCTAGGAGAACAACTTTAAGTTGTGTTTAAAAGAGGGACTTGGAAGGGGGACGCCTTCATGAGGTGTTATTATATTTTAATTTGTGTCTAATGCCTTGGGAAAAGTGGACGCCACTTTTAAGAAGATATATTTTTAAATAAAGTGAAATTTATTAGCTTGCAAAAGGGACGCCATTTTGAAGAATTAATTGATTTTTGGAATTTGGAAAGACTCTTGTGTCTTTGGTGTGCCTTCTAAAGAATTTGAAGAGTTTTATGAGCTTCTATAAAATAAAGGTTTTGCTCTAGCTTTGACATCCAATTTTGCCTATTATACTGTTATGCTGTCAAAATGACAAGTGATGTTTTGCTTCGAGGATGCTACCTCCTAGCCAATTACCAATTTCGTGTTTGAAATACAACACCTAATTGGCCTTTTGCTGCTTCTCATATCAGACTAGCAGATTGAGCTCAACAGATGAAGATTTTTGATGAAATATCCAGTTTTGAAGTTGTTGATACAGTCACAGCTGAAGGTGGTTTTTGCATACAGCTTTTGAAGTGAATTTAATTTGTTGTGGGTACTTTTCCACTTCATTTCTACACCCAAGGCGACCATCTTTGGAGAGTTTCAGATTTTAATTTTGAGTTTCAGATTTTTACTTGCAAAATCGCCCTAGCTCAAGGCCGTACCATTCTGGACATTGGGATTTGTGCAAAGGAAATTAAATGCTGAGTTTTATTTGCTGTTTCTTCATCAGAACTTGGGCGCCTATCCTCCAGTAACACATTGGTCTTCGTTTCACATAAATCGAAGGTAATTTGATGAAGTTATGAACATTTTATGATGTTACAGTTTGCTGATCAGAATTCCAGAAACTCTGTTTTTATATCAGATTCATATGATTTTTGTAACGACCCGACATCTACGTAAAATAAAAATTTCTAATTTTTATAACTTTTAACCAAAGTAAATGAGTAAATAACATAGTAACAATTTTTCTTTCCTTTTCAAAATAAAGTACAACATATAAATATGATTTCAAAGCTTTTCCCAAATAAATAACTTTAACTATTTCCAATGAATAACAGAGTACGAAAGTATAAAAATACATACATAGCTTAAACAGCTTTTGCACAAATAGAAGTAAGACGGTCCAGGTTCTTCCCTTTCAAATCTTGGTTCTTCGGTTGTCAGGTTGTGGAGGAGAAACATCACTCGGGTGCTTTTCCGCCAACCACGGACTAATAATGCGGTCCTCCGCACATTCATTTTTCAATGAATGGCCCTCCCTTCGTCGAAGAGATTGGTTGAGTAACCGATTCCGTTAACCAACTGAGCATAGTGTTGTGTCCTACATTACTAGATTCTTGTATCTTACAATCCCAACGTAGTATGTACATTTTGGATCACTGTGAACTGACAATGTAATCATCTCCCTAAGCTAAGAGGATGTAGGTACATTACATTACTATGGCCATAGTATTTTGGTTCAGTAAACGACTGAGTAAGTCATCTATCACTTACACTACTCAGGGCCGATTTGCGTTTGGGCTACCTTACTCTATGCGTAGGCCATGTCCTTCAATGGGTTCAGTTTACCCCATACTTCCTACCTCAAATAGTTTACTGGAAATGAGTCTTTAAACAAGTGTTTACTATCCTATCTCCTATTTCCGGAAATCTTTATCCTAGGAGCGAAGCTTACTAATGTTAACCTAATAACACAAGCTAGGATTACACTTAGTTTTGACGTCATTTCATTCCTAGAAGTTAATACTTACTCTACGTACTCTCCATATACGAAGATCATACAATTTTGTAACTCCAAATAAATGCATAAACTTTTAGCACTATAAATCAATCATCACACACACAAGAGACAACCTTTTATTACAATGCATATAAAGCTAAGTTGATTTTAAACCCTTTAATCAAATTGAATCCCTTCTTTTAAAACCCCAATTCCTTTTAAATCTTCCTTAATCCATCAATTAAATATATTGAATTGCTCAAGCTTTCTCCTTTAGCTACATTGTTATTCCCTAAACTTTTACCCCTTACTTAAAATGAAATCCCTTGAATCATTATGCATTAACAACCTATCAAACAAAACTTGATTGCTAAGGATAGTTTACTTATTTCATATCAAATGCAACCAGCAATTCTAAAACAATAAGAAGACAGCTTAAGCTATAAATCCCAATTAAGAAACATGCCTGTATATACTTTTAAGCTCCTTTCCAATGCACTTCTGACAGCAGCCTTAAATTGATGATGACAGAATGAAGTTTCCCTTCTTCCTCCTGAGTAGAAAACTCTTCCAAAACACTTTCTCAAACAGAAACTTTCCACTGGAAAATTGCTAACTAATACTTCACAGTCTAAGAATTACAGATGAAGAAAACTCTAATTTCCTTCACTAAATCACTATGATGCAAAACAGTAACTCTAACTCACAACAGAAGCTCACAATTGCAATATAGGAACTCTCTAAAAACGCCTAAGTTGAGAAAACAACGAGTGCATTCGAATGGAGTATAGAGAAGTATTTATAAGCCGAAATAACAACAGATTCCCCATTTCTGGGCATGTAAAATGACAGACTGACATGTTTACCTGGTCAAATCGTCACTTGTCATGTTATCAAACCCTTAGTCATGATTTCCAAAGATGATTTGACCTCATGGAGCCAGCAGTTGAAGAATTTTTCAACTCAACAAACAAAAACGCCACCTACAGGTACACGTTTTGTTGCCAGTCGTATAAATTCGAAATGGTTTTATTGCTGCGTTTTAAGGTCAACATTCCGCTTGTTACAACACTGAAATCCATCGCCATTTCCCTATTCTTCAGTTTGAATACTTCTCCCTGCATTTTCTGTTGCGCAGGAGCTTCCGTATTTTCACGGGAATGTCCAAATTTGTTTTCCATTCGTTTTTTCTAAAGTTTAAACTTTTCAAATATTCCTTTGTGAAGTTCACTTCATTTGAAATGTATTTCAATGAGTTAAATATTTCATGTGGCTACATTTTCGAATTTTTACTTCCACAATATATATATATATATATATATATTGCGATTTTATCCTTCAAAGAATAATGCTTACTCTTTTAAACATTTGAAATTATTTTCCTTTATTTAAATTTAAATTTTATATATTTGTATATTTTATTTATAAATGTATTTTATTAAACATTAATATTTCTTTATATATAAATGTATTTATATATAAAAATATATTAATTTTAATATTAACACATTTAATTTATAAAATATATAAATATATTATTATTTACGTATTCCTTATGTATAGATATATATATTAATAATCACTTTATTAATATATATATTTACACATAAAGACATTCGTAAATCTCCTAGACAACATTATATGAAATATTATTTATATCAAAGATATTAAGACAAGCTGTGTACATATATACATGCCTATATATACTTCTTGTGTATACGTATGTATGCGTATATATATGTTGACACATGCGTACAAGCATATCCATCTGCTTAACGTACGTACGTATTGATATGTCTATACATTTAGATATGTCTACACAATATATGTATGTGTATACGTACCCACTTGACCTTTATCATATATCAACTATTTCGTTCATACATAGGGAGTCACAGTTTAGTCAGACTGATATTTTAACAATCACATCACATAAAGCGTAAGGAAGTAAATCAAACTCCTAAGCCTATGGACGACTTATCAAGACTAACTTATCTGACCTGGTTCCTATGTATCATTCACAATGTGTGTGCATGCTCAACTGATTAACTTTACCGGTTAAACGACCAATACCCCTCTCCCAAGTGATATTTCCCCTCTGTCTGGAGGACTGGTTCTCATATCTGCATCCATAATTATAAACTCACGGCAGTCAATTGCTCACAAAATTAGCAATACGTATAAATTTCATAACATATAAAAACATCACATATAAATCTCATTATGCACGTTTTTCATCATGATTAACATCAAATAAATAACATAAGAACGAGACAATCATTAATGTATGAAATTTATATGGACAACAAGGTGATTCACATCTTTATTTATTCATAAAATTGTCTTTACAAACACATAAACCTTATTCAACTCTAATAGCCTAGTAGCTATACAATCGGGATGTAACAATTTCTGTTTTGGTCTTAATTCTATCATTGGAAGAGTAAAGGAACATCATTAGTATTCATTCTTCTCTTCTTGACTTATTTCTCTATCATTGTAATACTTGTATTTGCAATCTTTTTGAATTGTAAGGTTGTGATATAGTAGTACTAATCCAACCAATGTTATTGCTGCAACTACTAGTTTAATTTCTTATTAAACTACTAGTTTAATTTCTTATTAATTACCTTGGATGGTTTACCGCTAGTGTGGAGAACGAACTTGTTATCTCTTTGTACCCACTCTCAAGTGGTGAATTCCCACTATTCAGTGGATGCCCGCCGCAGCGGATGAATTAGATTGTTGTAGCTTCATGGCTGGTTATCCGCCTATTAGTTTCAGTTTTCAATTAATCACTCTGTCATATGCTAGCACCTCGCCCTCAGTGGGATCTTGAGTGCACATTCTTGATGTTGAGTTTGTTTCATTTCAAGTACTGTTCTTTAGCTTCTCCGCCATATGACAACACCTATCCTTCCTTGGGATTGAGTGTGCATTCTTGGCGTGAGTTCTTTCAAGCTTGGATTTCAGTTTTTGATGCTAACGCTAATCAAGTTGGCTAGTGCTGGTCTATATTGTGTAAAACTATCGAAAAAATTGGTTAGCATATTTCACCCATCCAAACAAGAAATATCCTTACTGTTGATGTAAGTAGCGGCGGGAGATTTCTTTCTCCTATAAAATTCGAAATAATTAAATAAACAATTGAATGAGGCCGACTCATGAGATGTGACGTCTCATTTCAAAAATAATAATTTATAGTTTTTATTTCATTGAAGCCGACTTAATAAAAGTTGCCACCTTCTTGTAAAGTCATCTCACTTTGTGAAGAGGCCGACCCTTCATGAAAAGTCACCTCATCTTGTATATATTCAAGGGCAATTCACTTCATTTGGTATTCATATTCAATTCAAGTCAAGTTTTCTTACTTCAGGGAGGAGTTCGTTTTCTTCAGCAGATCACTATCTTGCTTCAAGGAGATCGATATTGTGAAGAAGTCATTATTGCTTGTAAATTCGCATCTAGTGAGGTGCTATTATAATTGCTTCAGATCGGCCTAGTGTTCGGCCAAGTTGTAAGGCAGATTTCTACTCTTTGCATTCATATATAAGAGATATATCTTTGGCTGGGTTTTTCTCCCTTGAGAAGGAGGGTTTTCCCAAGGTATTTGCTGTGTCTATTGTTCATTATTGTTGTATTTCTGCTTAATTCATTTCTGATCCTAAAAATTAACATGGTATCAAAGCGGGTTTAAGCAAAATCAAGATCAGATTTGTTTAAGCAGCAAAGTATTCTTCTCTTCTTCTTATCTAAGGGAGTTTATCTAAGCATCAAAAATGGCGAACGGACTCAAGGTTGAAGATAGGCTTGATGGTGCATCGAACTTCACCTCTTGGAAATTCAGAGTTCTTATTGCATTGGAAGAGAATGATCTTCTCGATTTCGTGGAGACTGATGTGCCTGAGCCATCCGATGAGGCTAGGAAAACTCAATGGAAGAAGAATGGCACTAAGGCTAGGAAGATCTTGATAGATTCCGCGAAGGATCATCTTGTGCCAATAATATCCAAGATGAAGACAGCCAAAGTCATGTTCAAGACTCTTCAAGGCTTGTATGAGATCAACAACACCAGCAGAGCTCTTGCCTTGAGACAACAACTCCATCATATAAAAATGGCTAAAGGAGATTCAGTCATCTCCTTCTTCATGAAGATTACTGAGTTGAAAGATCAACTATATGCCATTGGAGATATAGTTGAAGATAGAGATCTAGTTATGTTGGCACTAAATGGTCTTCCTCAATCTTGGGAGCCCTTTATCCAAGGCATTAGTGGAAGATCTAAATTACCCAAGTTTGATCGTCTTAGAGCTGATCGCATTCAAGAAGAATCCAAGTTGGCAACAAGAGGGAATGGTCGAAGCTCTCATAATGAAGACAATCATGTCCTTGCTGCTCAAACTTCCAGAAGGAAAGGAAGAGAAGGGAGAAAAGGCAATTTTAAGAGGAAGAGAGATAGAAAATCAGATTATGCTCCTGAGCCAAAGAAGAAGGATCTCTCTCACATTCAATGTTTCAGATGTGACTAGTATGGTCACTATGCTCGAGATCGTGCAACAAGACCAAAGCAACGCGTTTCTACTGCGGATGTTGATGATGTGTCACCTCAAAAGGAATCTAGAGACAACTCAGGAGGATTTCTATTCATCTTCGCTCTTTCAAGCAATGTTCCAACTGACAGAAGCACTTGGTTGATTGATAGTGGTGCCTCACGACACATTACAGGATATCGAGAGCACCTTTTAGATTTGGTAGAAAGAGAAACCAACTTGCAAGTGATAATCGGAGATGATGCTTGTTATTCAGTGAAAGGTGCTAGAGCCACCTCTCTTCATCTAGATTCTGGCATCCCTCTTCATTTGAGTGATGTCTTGTTTGTACCAGGAATCAAGAGAAACCTTGTATCAATTTCAGCATTGCAGGACAAAGGGTATCAAATTACATTTTTTGAAGGAAAATTTCTTGCTTGGCCGAAGAACTCTAGCATCAAAACAACCCGTGTGATTGGTGTCTGTCAAGAGAGCCTATACAGACTTTCTATTCGTCCAGTTCAAGCATTGTTGCATGACTCTACCAATTCGAGTGAGCTATGACATAGGAGACTTGCTCACCTACACTTCAGAGCTCTTCCATCTATGGAGAATATGGTTACTGGTCTATTGAAGCTCAGTCAGGAGCATGATGGCATTTGCAAAGGATGTGCAATGGGTAAGAATACTAAGGGTCCTTTTCATTGTAGTGAAAGTAGATCAAAAGGAATTCTAGATCTTGTTCATTTTGATTTATGTGGTCTAGTGTCTGTGGCATCTTTGAGTGGTTTTTGGTATTATGTGATTTTTATTGATGACTATTCTCGAAAGACCTGGATTTACTTTTTGAAGTCTAAGGAGTCTGAAGAAGTACTTGATAGATTCAAAGAATTCAAGGCTCAAGTTGAAAATATGTTCAGAAAGAGGATCAAGGTTTTGAGATTTGATAATGGAGGAGAACACACTTCTCGAGGTTTCCGTAATTTCTGCATTGAGGCAGGGATCAAGAGGGAGTTTTGTGTTTCGTACAATCCTCAGCAAAACGGAGTTGTAGAAAGAAAGAATAGATCCATAGTTGAGATAGCCAAAGCTATGATTCATGATCAAGATCTACAAACCTTCCTTTGGGCAGAAGCTTCCAGAATTGCAGTGTATGTTCAGAAGCATAGCCTTCATCGAATATTGGAAAACATGACTCCTGAAGAAGCCTTCATAGGTGTGAAACCTGAGGTCAGTCATTTAAGAATTTTTTGGTTGTCCTGCTTATATTCATGTGCCTAAGGATAAAAGATCTAAGTTAGAACCATTAGGAAATAAAGGAATATTTGTGGGTTACAGTGAGTCTTCAAAGGCCTACAGGATCTACACTCCAAGACAGAAACAAATTGAGATCAACAGGGATGTCTCTTTCGAAGAGGAAGTAGCTTTCAAAAGATCTAAAGGGTCTTATATGGAGATAGACAGTGAAGAGCAAGAGACACCTCAGGATATGGACATTTCTCCTGATCATACTCCAGAGATTTAGAGGGAGTCTACTGAACCTGAAGAGTCGAGTGATCCAGTTGATCCCATAGAACCTACTGATGGTCTGAGAGACATTGCTATAGGTCGAAAGAGACCTCTATGGGCTAGACAAACTATGCAAGAGGTAGAGAAGTATGCAGCTCCTCGAGGTACATTCAAAGAAAACAAGAGACCATAGAAGTTTCCAAGCTATGTGGCGTTGATGAGTCACATCATTGAGTCTGAGCCTTCCAGTTTTGAGGATGCATCAAATCAGCAGGTTTGGAAAGATGCTATGATAGAAGAATATCAGTCTATCATCAAGAATGATGTTTGGGATGTTGTACCAAGACCTGAAGGGAAATCAGTTGTGTCTTCCAAGTGGCTCTTCAAGATCAAGCATGTAGCTGATGGGAGCATTGAGAAGTACAAAGCTAGATTTGTGGCAAGAGGATTCTCTCAGAAGGAGGGAATAGATTATGAGGAGACATTTGCTCCTGTTGCTCGATATACATCTATCAGGACTATTATTGCTATTGCTTCTGCTAAAGGCTGGAAGCTACATCAAATGGATGTAAAGACTACATTTCTTAATGGTGTGATTGAAGAAATGTACATTGAGCAACCAAATGGCTTTGTGATTCATGGGAAGGAGTCTCATGTATGCAGATTGAAGAAGGCATTGTACGACCTTAAGCAGGCACCTCGTGCTTGGTATGAAAGGATTGATCGATATTTGATGAGCTTGGGATTCTCCAAAAATGATGTAAATTCCAATCTTTACTTCAAGGTAGTTGATGGTGAGGCTTTAATATTGGTTCTTTATGTTGATGATTTATTTCTTACTGGAGCAGACTATCTCATTGTCAAATGCAAGAAAGAGTTAGCCTCTGAGTTTGAAATGAAGGATCTAGGTCTTATGCATTACTTTCTAGGACTGGAAGTGTGGCAAAGACCCAATGAGATTATTCTAACTCGAGGGAAATACACCATAGATATCTTGAAGAGATTTGGGATGATGGATTGCAAGTCCATGTCTACACCTATGGAAACAAATTTGAAGAAGTTGAGTGATTCTGCAGCTGGTTCAGATTTGGTAGATCCCACCATCTACAAACAGTTGATTAGATCATTGATGTATCTAGTCAATACTAGACTAGACAATTGCTATGTAGTGAGCACCCTCAGTCAGTTCATGTGTGAACCAAGGAAAATTCATCTAGTTGCAGCAAAGCATATCTTGAGATACTTGTGTGGCATAGTAGGATATGGCTTGAGATATACTTCCTCTGAAGATCTAAAGTTACAAGGCTATTCTAATTCTGATTGGGCCGAGAGTGTAGCTGACAAGAAGAGCACCTCTAGATGTTGCTTCAGTTTGGGGTCTGCCATGATTTCTTGGTGTAGTAGGAAGCAGACTTCTGTAGCACTAAGTACTACATAGGCTGAATATATTGCAGCATGTGTAGCAGCTCGAGAAGCAGTGTTGCTTCGAAAGCTCCTTGCAGGTTTGTTTGGGCAAATGTTGGAGCCGACTGTTATTCATTGTGACAATCAAAACTATGTGAAGCTCTCTGTCAATCCAGTGTTTCATGACAGGACAAAACATGTGGAGATCAAATATCATTACATCAGAGATATCGTGCTGAGGAAAGCAATTCAACTCAAGTATATTTGCATTGATGATCAGACAGCTGATATTCTCACCAAACCTCTCTCCAGAGTGAAGTTTGCACATTTTCGAGACAAGCTTGGAGTTGTGGAGAATGTTGCCCTTGTTGAGAGGGAGACTCAACATCAGTCATCTTTGCTATTTGCTATAATGCATATTCCTCTAAGACAGAGAAATATGAGGTGAAAGCCCTTGTCCATCTCTGAGACGGAGATGTGGTTCTTTTCACACATGGGAGTAGCCATGGTGGATGTCATGTTGAGAGACTCCATGACAACATCACGTTGAGATACTCCATGATGAATCCTTTGTACTTGTGTTTTTCCACACATGGGAGTAGCCATGGTGGATGTCATGTTGAGAGACTCCATGACAACATCACGTTGAGTGACTCCGTGATGGGCACTTGTGCAAATGTTCCTTTCCACACATGGGAGTAGCCATGGTGGACGTCATGTTGAGTGACTCCATGATGCTATCACGTTGAGTGACTCCGTGATGAACTCCTTTCCACAAATGGGTGTAGCCATTGTGGGTGTCATGTTGAGAGACTCCATGACATGGATATCTAGAAAGATATTTCCATAGCTAAGAGGGAGTGTTGATGTAAGTAGCGGCGGGAGACTTCTTTCTCCTATAAAATTCGAAATAATTAAATAAACAATTGAATGAGGCCGACTCATGAGATGTGACATCTCATTTCAAAAATAATAATTTATATTTTTTATTTCATTGAAGCCGACTTAATAAAAGTCGCCACCTTCTTGTAAAGTCGTCTCACTTTGTGAAGAGGCCAACCCTTCATGAAAAGTCGCCTCATCTTGTATATATTCAAGGGCGATTCACTTCACTTGGTATTCATATTCAATTCAAGTCAAGTTCGCATACTTCAAGGAGGAGTTCGTTTTCTTCAGCAGATCGCTATCTTGGTTCAAGGAGATCGATATTGTGAAGAAGTCATTTTTGCTTTTAAATTCGCATCTAGTGAGGTGCTATTATAATTGCTTCAGATCGGCCTAGTGTTTGGCCAAGTTGTAAGGCAGATTTCTGCTCTTTGCATTCTAATATAAGAGATATATCTTTGCCTAGGTTTTTCTCCCTCGAGAAGGAGGGTTTTCCCAGGGTATTTGCTATGTCTATTGTTCATTATTGTTGTATTTTTGCTTAATTCATTTCTGATCCTAAAAATTAACACTTACACAATGATTCACACCATTGTTCAGCTTCACCTTCTATATATAACGAAAAATACACAAACCATATTTCAATTTTATCATGAGCTCTTTTATATTTCTGCCACCATTCCAATGCATCTCCACTTCCATCACAATCAATAAACCACATTGAAAATAGGGTTTCCAAATTTCTACTATATACCCAACCTTGATTTAATCATTTTCTAATAATATGGGACTTCCAGGGGGATACCTCCAATAGTCTTCAATAAGAACATAATAATCAATATGATGATAATAACTAACCTTTACCATATTTGTGCATTTGTGCATGGATGCCATATTTATGCCTTGGATGCCATCTAGGCCAGCTTAATTTAACTACCTATATAAGACCATATTAGTGATTTTATAACTTAGTTAAGAGTTAAGAGTTAAGAGTATAAGATTACTCATAATGTTATACATCTATAGGATTAAGGGAAAAGTATGCCCCTCCTCAAATTGGCATATTATTATCAAATATATTTGCGGCATATTTCCTATTATATTCTTCTATTGTGCGATTTGTTTCATTACAAATGGTACCAAAGCATGATTTTGGCACCATGAAGACAAGAAACAAGGTTTTTTTAAAATAAAATAAAATTTGGAGGTCATTTTGGGAAGCACATATCTCTCTAATTTTGGCAATTTTTTTTCTTGATTTTTAAAGGTTTTTGCAAGGTCATATTAAAGCTTCTATTATATAGATTGCAAAGCATTTGGAATAGAATTTAAGGAGTTATTGAAAAATTAAGGTTTTCACAAAAATTGTTCCTAGGGCCAAAAATTAACATTTTTTTTCTTAAACCTTGGAGGGTTTAACAAGGGCACATTGATCCACTTACAATCTGAATTTGGATGAATTTGGAATTGTTTTAAGAAAGTTATTACAAAATTAGAGTTTCCACCAAATTTGCTCCCAAAGCTGCATGTTAGTGAAATTCTTGGAGATTTTTTTAGGGAAATAATATCTAATCCTTGGTAAGTTACAATAAAAAATTTAGAGTGATTGGATTTGTTTTGTGCAATTTATTGCAAAATTAGGGCTTTCATCAAATTCACCCCTGAGGCTACTGTTAGTGTTTTATAGCTTCGGGAGCTATTTTCCCTTAGTTACAGGCTGGTCGGCCTTCATGTTTCAATTAATATTTTATATTTTTTATCTTCCAAGGGAGCCGACCTAGTGAAGAGGTTGCCTATCTTGGTATATAAGGAAGGTGATTTCTTCTCATTTGGACATCACAATCATTCATTCCAATTCGCACTTTCAAGAAGAAGTTCGCACTTGTAGCAACAGATCAACATTTTGTAGCAGCAGATCGATTTCAAGGAGAAACATATTTATTTGTATTTTTTGCATCAAGGAGAGGTGCTATTATTCATTGTATTAATTCGGCCTTGAGTAGGGCCTGAATTGGAAGCAGATTTCTGCTCTTTTCTTTACATATATAAGAGATATATTTTGCTGGGTTTTCCTCCCTCGAGAAGGAGGGTTTTCCCACTCGAGAAAGAGGGTTTTCCCAGGGTATCTGCTGTGTTCATTGTTCTATGTGTTGTTGTATTTCTGCTTATTTCATTTCTGATCTAAAATCTAACAGCTACAAATCAGTGAAATTCTTGAAAAAGAATTCTAGGAAATGAGATCTAGACTTTGTTAATATACAGAAAAAGAATTAGATTGATTAGATTTACTTTGTGTAATTTATTACAAAAATATTTTTTCACACCTTGGTGGGGGCTTTAACAAGAGGCAAGGGAGGGAATCTCGCCACTCTTGGAAATACTCCATACAAAGAGGATCCATCAATAGAGGAGAGGGGTAAAATAACTGTGGATGATATAAGGGTAAAGATCAACAAGATTAAGGATGAAATCTTGAAAACAATAAATGCAAAGATAGAAGATCTCAAAGCAATGATTGGATGAAGAGTTTCTAGCCAATATTCTAGAGATTGGCAACACATAGATCTCCACAACAAAAGTTGGGAAGACAAAGAAGAAAATGAAGAATAAGAACAAAAAGAAGGAGATGAAGCAGGAGACCAACAAGAACAAGAAAAACAAGAAGAGAAAGAAGATGACAAAGACAAAGAACATGAAGATTTTATGCATAAACATCCATAGTTAATCAACATTGAGGACAATGCTTCTCTAAAGAGGGGGGGGGCATGCTACACTGTCAATCCTATAGGTGTATAGGTTTATGAGTAGTTGTCTTGTGGCTACCTTAACTCTTAATTTATATAATCATTGATATAGTCTTATATAGATAGTTAAGTCAGCCTAGGGGGCAACATAAATATGGTATATATAGGAGGTAGGGGTTAGTTATTGTTATCATATTGAGTATTGTATTCTTATTGAAGACTATTGGAGGTATCACCCTTGAAATGGCACATTATTATCAAATATTTGCAGCATATTTCCTATTATATTCCTCCATTGTGCAATTTGTTTCATTACAACTTGATAACAAAAACCAGTTGGGAGGTAGGGAAAATGTTGTAGGGAACCAAGGTCAAGGGGAAAGTGTATCAAGGAGATCGGCAAAAAAAGGTCTAAAAACTCATCAGAGAAGGAAAGAGAAAGGTGAGGTGCAGGAGTGTGGGAAGGGAATCAAGGGATGCCAATAGACAAGAACCCGAAACCCTAGCAAAAGACAAGGCTAGGCTGGGGTCCAAATATCAAATCCCCAACAAGGCAAGGAAAATAGAAATTGGCCCTTGGGAACTTAGGAGTGTGACAAAGATGTGAAGAGATTGAAAGCACAAAATTAAGCATAAATTGACCAAGGGATCCCATTGAAGGAGTTCTTTGATTGGTAATCAATAAAGGGCTAAACAAGGCAAAGGCAACAAACTCACAAAAAAATAGAAATTTTGAGAAACATAAATATTGGAACAATGCTTTATTTGATAAAAATGCAAGAACTCATATGTTAGTACAACCTATTGTTATAAATACTTATCATGATGACAAGGTACTGTAGTGGCATTGTAGCAACAATGTAGCAAACTAAAATAAACACACCATACTGAAATGCATATAGAACTTATATACCAGCTAGAAACACGTTGCAACCTTAGCTCAATGGTGATTCCTAGATTGAAAGATGTGAAGTTAGGAGCGTGACAAAGATGTGAAGAGATTGAAAGCACAAAATTAAGCAAAAATTGACCAAGGGTTCCCATTGAAGGAGTTCTTTGATTGGTAATCAATAAAGGGATAAACAAGGCAAAGGCAACAAACACACAAAAATATAGAAACATTGAGAAACATAAATATTGGAACAATGCTTTATTTGATAAAAATGCAAGAACATATGCTAGTACAACCTATTGTTATAAATTCTTATCATGATGACAAGGTACTGTAGTGGCATTGTAGCAAACAATGTAGCAAACTAAAATAAACACACCACACTGAAATGCATATAGAACTTATATACCAGCTAGAAACACGTTCCAACCTTCTTAGCTCAATGGTGATTCCTAGATGGAACCATCTCAAAGAACAACAGGGTTTTTAACTTTTTATCCTTTGCTTTTTCCTAGAAACCAAAAGGGTTTTCGTCCTTGCTCTTTCTAGGGAGCTAAGGGGAGTTTCATCCTCCAAATCTCAGCACTCTAAAGGTTTTCATCCTTGCTCTTTCTAGGGAGCTAAGGGGGGTTTCATCCTCCAAATCTCCGCACTCTAAAGGTTTTCGTCCTTGGATGAGAAGATGAACACAAGTGTGCAAGCTATCAGATAAAAGGGGGGTTTTAATTTCATAAACACTTTGATAATTTTCTTTGAGAAATTTTCTTTCTTTTATAAGTTCCTTTTTAGCCCTTTTAATTTGAATTTTTGTTTCCTTCCGAAAATTCCCTCCAAAAGTGTTCAAAAACACTTTATAATAAAATATCAAATAGGTCTCATAATGTCCCATTTAAATCGCCACTTTACTAAAATAGCAATAATTGTATTTAACTTGTCATTTTACAATGTTTAAAATAAAGCTACTAGGACCAACTTAAATTATTATTATTAAATTAGCTGCCTAACTTTATTTCCTTATCCCATAGGGAATAACAAAATAGGTCCCTGTAGTGTCCCCATTTTTAGCCCTACGCTTTCTAGTGACTGTTAGCCTATTTCCGAAGGCCCATAGGCTAGTTGAAGGAAAAATTAGGGTTTCCTATTTTTTAGGAGGTTTCCTTCCGAGTTTTCAAGGGTTGCATGCAGGAGTTTGACAGAGTGTTTTCTAGGTCTTTTTGGGTTTTTAGAGGGCTTCAGAGTTGTGTGACATGAATTTGAATTAGAGGATATTTTTGGACTTACTATTTTTAGTAAGTTTTGACGGTTGCCCGATTTGTGCTCAAACGGACTTTGGAGTCGCTTACTATTTTTAGCAGTATGCTATTTTTGGTAGTGCACTCTAGCAACAACTTAGCACACTGTTTCTAATTTTGGTAGTGAGGCAGTTTTATTTTGGTAGTGGCTTCTCCAACATTCTTGGAGCTCGAAAAAACAAAAGTTTTATAACTTAAGTCCCATTTTATTTCAATATTGCTTTTGGACCCCATGTCTAGACGTTATGACTTGAGGTTGTGTTTAAAAGGTGGAACTCATTTTGGATACCTAAATTGGAGATTGAAATGTTTTAAGTTATATTTTATCCTAAGGTAAAGTGGACGCCACAATTCTCAAGCAATGAGTTTAATATGTATTATTTTATTCCTCTTATTTGGCCGTCCCTTTTTGGAGGGAAATGGAGTTTGAATTTTTGGGCCTGGAAATCTATAAATACAGTGCCTTGCCTCTCAATTTAGTATCCATTATCTTTTCATAACGAACTGCTGCTGAATTTTATTCAAACTCTTGCTTCAAGGTTGAGATGCCTTCTAGTTTCTTCATCAGTTTTGAGTTTGAAAGACAACTCCTAGCTGATTAGTGATTGCTTCTTCACTCAGAGGTTGCAGATTGAGCTTCAATGGTGATGGCCACATTGGTGATTTCAGTTTGGTGTGGCTTTGATGCTTTCTAGGAATATTTTGGTATACTCTTTTCTGTTTGGAGTTTTTGGAGAGTTATTTTCATGCTACTGCAGGCAAACATTCATGCTCGTTCCGTTCTAGAGACTTGGCAAATTTTTGTGTGTGTTGGCCTCTTTGGATCCTTGCTTTTGGTCACTCCCTTGCCTAGAATCTCAGATTTTTAGGAGAAGAACCTGATTTTTTCTATTGGTCGCCCTCCTTAGGGTGCCCTAACTCCTTGTTATGGGTGCATTGGGATGCATGCAAAAATAATCAGAGCTGTTTGGTGGAGACTTTAGCTGCTTGGACTTGGACGCCTAGGTCTTAGGTGCCATTTGCATTTAGTTTGAGGTCATTTGGAGGAGTATTGAGAAAGTTATGAGCGTTTGATGGAGTTCTAGGCTTGCTGATCAGAAAATCAAAATGCTGCCATTTTATATCAGACCTGGTATTTTTAGTATTTTGTCTTCATTTCTTGATGCTTATCTTTGTAGTTGTCATGGAGATGATTTTCTGACTCTTGGGCCTTCATATTGCTAAAGTTATCTCATGATTCATTGTATAAGACTCAATATTGTAATGCTGTTTTCAAAAATACCGATCAATTCTTTCATTTTTGTACCTTTGCTTTCATTCCCACTGAAAAGTGGAAGAGGCTGGCTTGCCGCCTAGGTGCCTTTTGATTTTGTTACCCGTTGAAAAGTGGAAGAGGCTAGCTTGCCGCCTAAGCATTTTACATTTCATTTACTTTTCCTATAGCCTACTGAAGAGTGGAAGAGGTTGGCTTGCCACCTAAGCAATTACATTTTCTATATTGGTCAGCTTGCCGCCAATATCATTTGTACTTCCAGCATTTCAGTTTATTGCTAATAGATCCCCTTACACCATATGCTCTCACCTTGTCCACTCTAGGAACTAGGTGATTAGAAAGTGAAGGGTTGCATTCCAGCTTGTTATCTTTCTTGGGCTAACATTAATAGGTGAAGTGTTGTGTGCTAAAATTCGGGAAAAAGATAAGGGGGATATTTCAGTCCCCAATTAATTTAATAAAAAATGGGACATGACAAGGCATCTAGAAGTTTTTTGCAACAACTCCTCTAGTGAAATCTTCTTTTTGCCCCCTTTCTCATTCTTCATTAAGTTGTACATAGATTATGCTAGAAGGGTCTTTGACTTGTTAATGAAGGGGGAATAATGTCGTCCATCATGTTAAGTATTGTTCTTTTTTTTTTTACTGCTGAAGTGAGGGTTAAGTGCCCTCTCCTTTTCTTAAAAATTCAGAATATGAATGAAACATGAAGTTTCAGACCCTAAACAGGGGAGTAAGCTGCAAAACAGCTACCATAAACAGAACATGTAAGTATTGTTATCAACATTTAATAGATAAATATTTTGGCAGCCAACTTAGATATGATTTTAATTCTTGTATTGTCAACTTTGGTGATTTATTAATCACTTTTTAGCTATGAATGGTTGGATCGATGGTATTAATCAACACCAATTGATCTTACAAAGACTAAGTAACATGTTTTGGAGGGAAGGCTCATTTGATAGGCCTTCCATGTACCAGGTTTTGCGCCAAATACTCTTATGCAATAAATCACATGTTCTCTCTATTTTTCTACATTTTGTTTATGGCATGTGATTAAAAATCTACATAAAAATGTTCTTAGGTAGTGTAGCAATTTTAAAGTAAATACACTCAATTGTGTAAAATATTGAAAGCCCATAGTGAGATTCAAAACATTGTACAAGAATTCTTTAATGCAATTGAATACAGAAAAATCCAAAACAATATTACATTTTCTAGAACACTGGTAGATTGCTGCCAAAGTAAACTCTGAAGAGTGCAAATGCAAACCATGTAACCTGTCACTCAAGGCATTATACCATCCTTGTAGAATATTGCATCCTAATCAACTTGGAAATGCAACCAATGGAAAAGAAAATATTCGGGAAATAAAATTGAGAAAGGAAAATAAGCACAAAACAAATCTGTCAAATCATGTTGTTTGTTCTTTTCATGTTCCAGTCCTTTCAATGTTAAATATAAATTGAAAAAAATATCATGTGGCACACAGAAAATAATTTCATTTACCACCAGGACAAGATCTCTTATATAGCTCTATCATGTTCAGTATTTGGTTGTAGAAACAGAATTTATCATGTAAATAAAATTAACCACATATGCATATAAGGATTACCTTGACAAAGCCATCTCTCCCAACAGAAAACAAACTAAGGCATTCTGACGCATTATCCTCTGAAAGGGCAATTGCACAAACTGCTCCTCTATGCATCTTTAAAGATTGCGGCTCTGAAAAATTCTTCCTTAACATATAATACCAAGCACAATCAAATTGTCCAGTATCCTTTGACTCATTTGTGCTGTTCATTCTGGTATCAATATACCCTCTTGCATCATTTCCACTATTGGAGGTTATAAATGTAGCTTCATCAGGCCTTATACTTTTCTGATTCTCCATCTTCTTACTATCTACACCCTGAATTTGTGTTTGATTACCATTCTGCAGAGATGACTTTCTTACCAACACAGTACCACATTCATCATTAACAGCTGTGGTGACTCCATTTTGTGCATTGAAGTTGATATCAATATTTTCATCTATGGCTTCTTTGAGACTCTTGATTTTGAAACTCTCCTCATGGTCATAAGCAAAAGGGTATGCAAATGGAATATCCTTTGTACCTAATATATTTTTGGATTCAGCAAGCAGGTTTGTTGCCCCTCTTGTCTCATCATCTTCGGAAGCACTTTCAGTTTCTATGGATGAAACTATTCTCATTAATTTATCTGTTAGTGCTCTCAAATCAATTTGCATCGATAACAATGAAGTATCTCCAACTTCTGTCTCAGATTTAAATCGTGCAGGATGAGGTTCCAGAAAAAGCTGTTGTGGCACTTGCCCAAATTCATGAATCTGCAGTCAAGAGATGCACCTTAGTGTAATGAAGACAACATATTTCTTCAGAATCTAAGAAAGAATAATGGAAATTGATGGAAGGACAAGACACTATTATTATTTTGTAGTTTTCTTAGTTGTTAGTTTTCATGTGAAATATGAATTATGAGAAATCTAAACCATGAGGCAAATTATAAAAAAAATATGGAAGCACCAGTTTAGATATACCTGCATCTTGGCATCAACAGGCAACAATAAAATCTTCTAAAAGAACCTTACGTAATGTAATAATAACCATTGTCACAAACAAAAATTATATCAGAAAATGGAAATAAATTTTGATGTTGAATGATCATCCACAGGAACCAGGAAATGGAAGCAGCATTTGTAAACACAAATGTTCTGTACATTCATTAATCATTCCTTTAGCCAGAAACAGAAAACACTGCAGAAAGTGTACTTTAGTATTTATGTGGTCCTGAAATCTTTCTTCCTAAATTTTTTTAAAGTTATAGAAATGGAAAACTTGAAGCAAGATAAAATCTCTGCTACTGACAGTTTCAAAAGGGATGTGTCTAAATGAGAGAAGAGTGATGCTCAATGATTTTTGATGAAATTACAGACAACCATGATAACTCTCAGGAGCTAATGTGCACCTAATTAGTTGATATTACGAATATGTTAGCTATGTATGTAATATTTTTTTATATTCCTTATCATTTACAAATATTCTGCTCATACAAACATCAACATGAGACCAATACAAGCTCTTGCAAGCACAACCATGAGACTAATATCAGCTCCTTTCAAGCAACCACACTAGAAACCACCTTTGGAAGACCAAGAGTCAAAACATAGAAATCCACTTATTTAGAAACCACTTCCACATTAGAAGCCCCAACTATGGAAGCTCAAGAGCCACAATTTAGAATTCCATATTAGATGTCCCTTTGGGATTTGAACTTTCGTCTCCACAATGAGAACTCAATGCTTTAACCAATTAAGCTCAACTCCTTGGACTATGTATATAATCTTTCCAACAATGTTCAGACAAATGTACATACAAACAGTTCACAACAGGTAAATGATGTACAAAAACCATTCTCTATCTCCTGTTAAGGCATAAAACTTGTTAAAAAGTACCACTGTAAGCAGTTTGAGATCTCCAAGCATGTGATCACTTTGAAAATTGTAGTACATCTCACTAAATATTTTCACATTAAGGAAGCTACTCTGACTGAAAAGTTAAAATCTGTTGCAATCAAGTTAAGAAAAAGCACCTGAACTTCAAGCCCAGCACGTTCAACAGGATCATCTATCTTTTCCAAATCCACTGTGCCCTCGTATGATAAATGGTGAAACAAATTATCTGCCGCTAAAGCAGCGTACAGAAAAATAGAATAAGTTTTCAGATGATGTTCATGATAACACTCATCATGATTGTTATGAAAAATTAATGGATTCTACTATCCCCGAGTTTCCACATCTTACCATTCCACGCTGCTTGAACCCAAAAATTAAGTCTATCCATTTATGCAAATGTTGAGAAACATGCTTGCATTCCAAAGCTTGTCGATGTTTAATGATGAAGTCATCAGCATCATTTGCCCTGCATACATGTCACAGATTTGTAACATATGAACTTTCAATTTCAATAACTATTTTGAAGAATAATAAATTAGTATGAAATATTTTATGTAAATTAGGAAGATGCAAGCGAATAAAAGAAACATGAAGGAATAAATTTAGCGTATAAAAGCTTTAAGAGAAAGACAAGGAAGTTGAGAGATTAATAATCCATTCCAGATTTTATTATATGATCATTAAATTAACCTATACTCAACTTTATGAAAAACTACTTTTTTTAATAAGAAAAATATATTTGAATATTGAGTGCTATAGAGCATAGGTGAATGAGTGTAATGTCCCCTTCTCAAGCCTAATTAGTTCGAAGACCGTTAGCCTATTTCCTGAGTTCCTGTGGGCTAATTGGTAAGGCAAGGGGACTCCAAAGATTTTGGAGGACGCAATTTCAGAGTTACAAGGTTTCTATTGTTGGCAATGAGCTCTATGAGCAGTATTGATCTGAATGACACTCTCTGAAGTGTTTTCTGACTTTTAGGGTCTTCTCCAAACTCCTTGGAGAGCACGTCTATTTATAGTAAGTCACCAAATTGGCTTATATCATTATCCTATTGCCTCAGTATCATATTGGCATGGTCAAATTTGGATTCCCATGTGTTTTAGGATTTTCCACAACTAGGGGTGAAATAATTAAATTATTCACGTAAGTTATAATATTTTATCATTATTTTTGATAACTTGTGTAACATCTTTTCAAAATGGTATTTTAATTCTCCATTTGGACATCTAGGAGGAATAAGGGGATATTGCACATGAAAAAGGTTTTAATTTATTTTAAAAGGGAATTTGATGGAAAAGGTGAATTAATTAATTATTTTAAATTGGAGTTTTCCCTCCCAAACTCTATATAACGAGGCATTGGGGCTCATTGTTGGATATGTTGAAGAATGATAATGTTATGCTACCGAAATGGCTTTGGTTCTTTTCAATCTTTGAGGATGAAATCTCTCATAGATTTCTAGTTTCAGAATTGCAAGATATTCCCTAGCTAAATCGTGGTGTGATTCCAACCAGGAGTCACCATTGGAGCTGATTTGAAGTTTCAGTTTTGGTTTTTTAGTATGGACTATTTTGATGTGTTTTAGCATTACATTTTCATGTGATTCCCTTTCAAATTACAGGAATGATGAGTGTGGAGTTTGGAGGTTTGTTTCATTTGTTGGCTGTACCATTTTGACTCTACAAATTGTACCATTTCATGCCCAATCAAGCTGTACACCTTGAGAGAGGCTATTTAAGTTGCAGAAGAAATGTTTTGTAATGTCCCCTCTTGTGTTGTAGTCGAACATATATATTATTTTAACTAAACACTAGTTTTTTAAGTTAAATTTAATATTTAAATTAGCGTTAATTAAAATAATATTAAATGGGGAGACATATGGTGTTTTATCTAAAAAGGAGTGAGTTTAATATTTTAAATGTTGCGAATTAAAAAAGAGACATCAAATTTAAATTAAAAAGGGAAAAAAGAGAATTTCAAAAATGAAGGATGGGAGTTATGGATTGAAAAAGAGAAAAGCCAATTTTGGGCACATTTTCCAATAGGCATGAAGTATTGTAAGAAGTGGTTTTGCTGGTTTTTTATAGAATTTCGTGAGGACATTATCCTTCATGGAGAATATCACCTTCGAAGCTGAAAAATGTTTCCTAGGTGATTGTTGAAAGTCATATACTGTGGCTTTGCTGGTGATTAAAGTGATATCTGCAATTTCTTTAAAGAATTTATTTTATGAAGTGTCAGGAGTTATTTGCTTGGTAATACCACTTTCTCGGCAAGAAAATTTGTCCTGGTATAAGTGATTAAATGAATAAATTTTATTGATTCCTTTGAAGCCGTTCTTCTAGTTTGGGGGTTGATTGAGTGGAAGTCTATTTATCTCAGAAATTAGTTAAGTCGTGCCTTTTTAGCCTTGTGTGAATTTCTAAATAGATTGTACTTTTCCATACTAAAGCGATTATGATAATGGATTGTACAGAGTGGTCTTTGAGAAGTGGCGTTTGAATATTTACTGCTTGAAATGCTCAACGCATATTTCTATGGTAAAGATATTCCCGTGGAGATTAGAAGAAGGGCGAATGGTTCCAAAGATTTGAGCCTATTAACAATTATCCGCCATACTGTTTATTGTGCCACCGTACTCTTCATAAAGAATCCGTACGAATTGATGCTTAAACCCGTACATGGTAAAAAGGAGGTCGGGATAGTAGAAAACAGCTTGAGCATTAATATGTGTGTTAAAAAATTCCAAACACAACTTGGCTAATGTGGTCATTCTTTATCTGTAGAAGCCATACATTGGAGGTTGAAGCTACCATACTCATTATGAACCTGCCGTACAGTTTTCAAATAGTCTTAGAATGTGTCGTACAAGTGGAATAAGGAATTGTTGCTAGTAATGTTGGCTTATAACCAATTTTTTCAAGGAGTTGTTATCTGTTAAGGAGCCTTTTCTGTTAAGAGTGTCAAACTGTCTGTTTTTTTGTGCAATTTACTGTAAGCTCTTAATTTTGAACTGTTACAATTTTTGTTTCAAAAACAAAAAATGAGTTATCTGCAAACTATATGACAAAATGTACACCTAATAATCTTTGTGAAAAGTGCAAAAAAATTGGTCTGAATTTGGGGTTAGACATTACATGTTTTGTTGTTGTTTACAGACCTGATCGACCCTATTGTCAAGGAGTTTCTGCAGTTTCCAGAGAAAAAAAGAGAGTGGTTGCTGGATTGTACGGCCAGGTACAAGCTGTACCTCTTCTATGGCATGTGTGAGTTTTCGTAGGGGAGCCACCCCTTATTTTCAGTCATTCCTTGCTTGGTAAGTGGCGCCTAGACCTGTCATAACCTTTGCAAATTGTTTGGTGGTGCACTTTGCTGTTTGGAGTTCTTTTAGGGGCTGTACCATTGTTGCTACTTGCTGCAATAGTAGTTTCAGGCCTGCAGGAGTCTGGTATAGCTTTCTAGAGTAGTGATACACTCCTTTCATGAATTTTGGTGTGAGCTGGCACTGCTGTTTGAGTGCTAATTCAGTTGGTGATCATTTTGGCATGTTGGAGGTAGATGGGTGAAGTTTCCTGAGTCATCTATCTTGCTGTCCAGACTGCTGCAGCAAAGTTTCAGACCTTTACCAGACTTTCATTTGCCATATTCTAAGGTATATTTGTTATTACAATGTTAGGTAGTTAGCTTCCTTAGTTGAGACTTCATTTGGTGTATTTTGATTAGCTTTGTTTCACATTAATATTTGTCACAGCAGATATATATTTGGTTTGGAATGGATTGTAAGAGCTAACACTATAACAATGGGTGTTAGTACCACAAGTGATCTTGCTCTTGTTAGTTGTTGTTACTTACCCCACTAAATAAGTGGTTCATTGGTTCTCACTCACCACTGAAAAGTGAAAGAGCTCTTGCTTATTGTATTCACTTACCGCTGAAAAGTGGGAGAGTTGTTCTTTTTTGTATTCACTCACCACTAAATAGAGGCAGAGTTGGTTTTACATTTCCAATATTTTATGAGTTTTTCCCACTGAAAAGTGGAAGTGCTAAGCTAACCCCATTGGATAAGTGGATTACATTCAGCTGCTTCATTTCAAGTATAATTGTAATCGTGTACATTGTATGCTCTCACCTTGCCCACATTGGTAAATTGGTGATTAGAAAGTGGAAAGGAAACTTGTTTATCATTTTCATTTTGCTTGAGTTAACAAGTTTCAAAAAACATAAGGGTGTTTATTACAATGAGGGACCAGAAAAAACCATTTAGAGTTCAGACACTACTGAAGAAAACTACACTAAAGCAACCTGCAATATGCTAATGTTGCCACCATTGAGTATCGACAACCACACAAATCTTATGCAATCATCAAACTGCAAAAGAAAAAATAAAAAAATCAGTTAAGCAGGTCACTGGCCATTCATTTGGGAGTATGGGAAGCAATAGAAAGAGCACATCCATTATCGCAAAACCATACAGTGAGAAAGGTAAACAATGAGTTGAAGGCCCTTCTCTTTGCTTCCAGATTTCTTTGACATTTTTTCTTTCCCCTGCAAATTCTCCGGAGCCATATTTGCACAGTCAATTCCCTCAGATTCATTTTTGGAAGTTACTAAAGCACAATGTGGCCAATTGGCATGTTTGGAGGAGTGACCTGACATAGGAGCCTTGAGACCCATAACAAAACTTGGAAGGGGACCACGTAGAAGGAATATTTGTATTTCCATAATCCATAGTAAGAGAGTCCAAAACAAAATCTTGTAGAGACGCAATACACTTACTATGGTCATCCATCATGACATTCATCCTGGAGATTTGAATGTGAAGAATTACTTGCTATTATTTCCAACTTGTCCATAAAGAATTTGGAACAAGAGGTCCTTTGTGGTCAGGATAGAAGCCCAAACCAGTGAACCCCTGGATGTGCCAGGAAACCATGGGAAGACTCTGAATTGACGGATTTAATGAGGTCTTTAAAGCTAGCTTGCTTAAAATAGCTGAAATGACCGAAAAATACAAGTATTTTAAGGCAAAAACTATAAATAAAGTTTTTAGATAAAAGCTTACTAAAAATAAGATTTCTATAAATTGCCCCAAAAGTAGATCCTTTTCTCTAAATATAGAATTAGCTAAAAATAGTTAATTTGAAAGCCTCTCATATCTGCTCATCAACTGCTGAAAATCACCTCCAAATATTTGCAAACCTGGGAAATGCAGCTCATTGTCCCCAAACTCTCACCAAACCTTACACTTGAAAGCTCCATGCAAGAATGGTAACAACACTTCTTTTAATTTTTCATTATGTTTAGTGTCTTTTGGGCAAACCATGCTTCAGAACACACTCTAGGAGCCTTTCCCTGGCAATGAGATGAAAAATGTGTGGTTTTGAACACCTTGTCACTTTTGTTGCTTAGAACTTTTTTAATTTTGTTTCTAATTTGAAGTTGCCCTATTCTAGCAATTCCACTTTTTACTCAAGTGACCAAAAGTGCACTTTTCAACATGCTAAGCCACTTTTTTCACTTAAAGAAGCAGTTTTTGTTCTAATTTGAAGTTGACCTGCTCTAGCCCTTCCACTTTTCATTTAAGTGAGTAAAAAGCACATTTTTGACCTCTTAAGCCACTATTTTCACTTAAAGGAGTACTTTTTGACATGCTAAGCCTTTTATTTCTCTTAAGGGGCACCCTTTTGGCAAACAGGCCCAAGGTGCACACTTTTGGACTTACAAACATGGAAAAATCACTTAAAATGTGCACCTTTGGCCTTAGTGTCACTTTTCATGGCTTAGAACTTTTCATCACTTTCACTTGGAAAACATGTCTGTTGGTGTACATTTTATCATCCACCGAACACAGAATAAAATGTCCAAAGACACTCTATCCTCTCTTGAACAAAATCACCGCGTATGCTAAGATTGCGAGAAGATCATATGGTGACTCCAAGGTTTCTTTTGTCAGGTCTTGACGTGTGGATAAGCTCAATGGGCATTGTGATATTTTGGTAAAAGGGACTTACATTAAAGAATCCTTCACAAGTTTAGGACTTAGACGGATTTAACATTAAATGCTTCTTCTTTTGGGATTTTCAGTTTAGGATTTCAAAAAAAAAATGCAAAAAGGATAAGGGTTTAGAAGTCCTAATCTACTCCTAAGAATTCAAGAGACGGTAAAGATTAGGTGAAATTGGTAACCACGCTTTGCTTTGCCTCCCTAGGACAACTAAAAAAAGTGGGTGCAATCTTCAAGGGGTGTGATTATAGTTTTCATGTCTCGAACAATACTAATCCAGACTGAAGTTAAGCATCCACAATCATAAGCTCAGGCTAACTTTATGCATTGAATAAAAATCATCTATTCAAAGAAAGTATGAGCTAAGTTTCACCAATCAATACTATCAGATCTTTCATTCATCTAACAAACATTCAAATAAAATTCTATCTTAATTCTAATCTAATGTTAAAGAAGCTATGCAACCTTGCAAACCACTTGACAATAAAAGGGATTCAAAGCAAATCATCCATAAGAGCTTTTATTATCGGAAGTAGCAATACGCAACAATCTCATACACTTTCTTCACAAAATGAAAAAGAGAGATCAAGAGTTTATATAAAGTTTTTGAGAGCAAATGAAAGGCCAAGATTAAAACAAATTAACAGCCAAGATCGATACATATCAACCCTAATTAGGGTTTCCCAAAATGACATCAATAATCAATGAGTGAAGTGGCGTCTGGAGCTATTTGCAAGGAAGTGCATCCCTATCCCCTCAGGCAGCAGTGTGTTTGATGAATCTGGACACGATCAGGATGATCTCTTCCATTGTGACCTGTGGCAGCATGTTTATTCTAAATTCCAGCTCGTCCAAGTCTGTCATGTCCCCTTCCAGTCGACGTCTCTCAGAGCTGATGATTAGCCTATTATGCGACCCTCGTAGGCTGATAGGATGGATAGAGGGTCTTGATGAAGCTTGGCTTGGCTTCGGTTGTCAGAATTTTACCAGTTGGCTTTCGTTCGGGCTCATTCGGACACCATTTGCCTGAATTGCTATTTTTAGCAGTATTTGGCAATCAGCGGAGTACCCCTGCTATTTTTAGCAGTATGGTTTGGTCATGAGCAGAATCAATCACTTCTTCACCAGCTTCAGACGGTTCGTGAATCGGACATATTTTGAGGGAGATATTAATATTTTAATTGTTTAATTAAATATTAATTATTGAAGCTTATATTATAAAGTTATAATATTATTAAATGTTATAACTTAAGTGATTTGCTGAAGGGGTCGACCATCATTGAAGGGGGCCACTTTTAATTATATTTTATGATTAAAAGTGTTTCGAAAACTATTGAAAAATTAAAAGGGAAAAGTTCGAATTTATTTTAATGATGCCTTTTTGAGAGAATTCGTACTTTTGAGGAGATATAAGGGTTTTCATTGGAATTCGAGCTCATTATGTTGAATGTTGAAATTTTTATCAAGTCTTCTTCCGGAGAACGAAGCCTAGGGGTTTTGTTGTCTACAGGCATTGGAGAACGAGCCATCTTCAGTGTTGCAATTCAGAGACTGTGAAATAACAGTTGATCTATTGCTCTCAGAGAGATTTCTTCATTCAGAAGTGATCACAGAACATTCACGGAGTTTAATATATTCAGGGTTTTCAGTGTGGGATTCATTCGATAGAGATTCTTCAGTTAATGCGCCCATTTTTGACAGATCTGGAAACTACAATAAAGGCCGTACTTTTTATTGCTGCTGCTTCAAGCCGTACATTTGTTGTTGCAGGCCGTACCATCTTATAAAAGGCCGTACTTTTCAGTTTAAGCTAAATCGCCTTCTTTTGTGATCTTCTGGTTTCAACCCAGTTGGCGCCTACACCTCTGGATCATTCTTCTGGCATCTGGCTGAGGGAGAAGTGAAAATCTGGAAGGCCGTACCATTTCTATGACATTCGACCTGGCACCGTCGGGGGTTTCTACAATGGTATCGGAGCTAAATCCTGCCATCACGAGGTTTGCTTAATCTTATCGCGACCCCGAGAGAAAGAGTTTGGGTCACCACCCGGGTATTATACTTTCATGAGGAGGCGGTCCAGCAGGGGTTTTGAGTGCGGTGGCCAGGAAACATGGTAGCCCGGAGGCAGTCTAAACGAGGCCTCAAAACCCTAGGGATCGGGGCGATCACGAAGGTTCTACTGCGCTCTCCGAGATTCTGGCTTGAGTCAGCGGCCAGTCCCCTATACGATGTGCTCACGGTAGTTGGCTTGTTAACTCGAGAGGGTTAGAGTCTGGCGAGGGAACCGTCACCACACATAAAGTGGCGAGGATAGGAGTGTCACGGGGATCACGAGGAAGCACCTAGGGGCTTGCTCCTGCCAGGGCGGCGAATGAAACCCACTAGGCCTACTTTTGTATGAAGACAAGAGGCCGATGAGGCTATGGCAGGTGAGGAGCATGAGGAGTTGTTCGCAGATACACTTATGGCAGCGAACGAGGAGTGGGAGTTAGTACCACCAGATGTCAGAGAAAGGATTACCTTTGATAGATTTATTACACAGAGGAGAGAACATCACAGAGGTCGACAGGATTGGAGACCTAGACATCAGAACAATGATCTGAAACATGCTACAAACAGACTCAATCTAGCGATGTTCGATGGTAGTGGTAAGGTTACAGCTCAGGCCTGGATCAGTAAGCTAGACACGTTCCTCACATTGCGTCCGATGGCTGAGAGAGATGCTATCAGGTATGCGACATTGCATCTTGAGGGGGTAGCTTACGACTGGTGGCACCACGGGATGGTGACACTCCAGCATGATCGGACCACCTCATATCAGGAGTTTGTTGACAGGTTGGTGAAACGATTTGATAGGAAGGATCCAGAATCCTATTTCAGAGACTTGGCTCAGTTGCGACAGAGTGGCAGTTTGGAGTCTTACATTGGTGACTTCCAGAGATTGTCGGTCATGGTTCCTAATATTTCAGAGAGGCGTCTTGTAGTGCTTTTCAAGGAGGGACTGACGGAGCCATTGAGAGGTTGGATCAAAGCCTTTGATCCTCCTTCGTTACAGGAAGCTATGAAGAAGGCGCGTAGCATGGAGTTGGCAGCACCATCCAGCAGATTTAACTCCAGAAACACTTCTTCATTCAGGGAAAATAAGGGCTTCAACAAAAATAGAGAGAAATCAGATTTTAACAAAGATAAATCAGATTTTAAGAATGATTCAAAGGGAAAATCAGCGGCACCACCTTTGGATCGAGAGGCTCTTAATGATCTACGCAGGAAGAAGCTTTGCTTCTACTGCAAAGGTCCCTATGATGCCAGCCATGATTGTCCTTTGCGGCCTAAGGGCAAGGCAAATCGAGTGATGTGGGCTTATTACGAGGATTCGGAATCAGAGAATTCCGAACAGCAGGAGAGTTCTGAGGAGTCAGAGTCAAAGGCTTCAGAGCCTAAGGCAGAGGCAAAGTCAGAGCTTCAGATTCAGGAGGCACGCCTATCTAGTATTCAGCAGGAGGGTTCATTTAGACTTCGTGGAGTTTTGGCAGGACAGAGGGTCATTACCCTTCTTGATACAGGAGCCACCCACAATTTTATCGATGCTAGATTTGTGGAGAAGCGCAGACTCATCACTGAGGAGTTCGAAGGCATTAGGGTTAAGGTGGCCGACGGTTACACTCTCAGGTGTGAACGTATGATTAAGGATCTCCCCTTGCGCTTGAACAACTATGAGTTCAAGGCTGATTATTACGTGGTGAACATGGGGGATATCGATTTAGTCTTGGGCATGAAGTGGCTTCATTCACTTGAGGAAGTCACTCTTCGTCTCAAGGACATGGAGATTCGTTTTGATGTGGATGGGAAGACACATATTCTCAAGGCAATTCGGGACAGCAACATCAAAACTATTTCTTTTCGTCGGATGGAGAGACTCATGCGACATGACATGGTAGAGTGGGCTGCCGAGTGCACATTGGCACCTATACAGGAGGGACAACAGAAAACTGAGTATCATCCTGACATACAGTAGTTGAGAGTCAAGCATGAGAAGGTATTCAGTGATATTCCACCAGGGAGACCTCCAGACAGGGGCATTGAGCACATTATAGAGCTCGAGGAGGGCGCTAAGCCCGTTATGATTACTCCTTACAGGCATCCTAAGAGGTTGAAGGATGAGATAAAAAAGACGATAAAGGAGTTGCTTGCTATGCGTCACATTCAACCTAGCAAATCACCATTCGCTTCTTCAGTTGTACTGGTGAAGAAGAAGGATGGCACCCTTCGCATGTGCATAGACTACAGAGTCCTGAATAAGAGGACTATCAAAAACAGGTATCCAATACCTCATATCGATGAGCTTATTGATGAGCTCCATGGTGCATGCTACTTCACGAAGATAGACTTAAGGTCAGGATATCATCAGATCAGGGTTCGTGAGCAGGACATTGAGAACGCTGCATTCCGTTGTCATTGTGGGCACTTCGAGTTTGTGGTGATGCCCTTTGGGCTAACCAACGGGCCAGCTACTTTTCAGTCCACCATGAACAAGGTTTTCCATTCACTGCTGAGGAGATTTGTACTGGTCTTCTTCGATGATATTCTTATTTACAGCACGACTTGGCAGGAGCATTTGGCTCATCTGGAGACCGTGCTCAGTATCTTGGAGAGGGAGTCCTTGTATGCCAAAGAGTCCAAATGTGATTTGGGGATGACCGAGTTGCTCTACTTAGGTCATATCATCAGTGCAAAGGGAGTGCGTATGGATCCTGAGAAGATCCGCGCTATTATAGACTGGCCTACTCCGGCGAACCTTACACAGCTGCGATGATTTCTTGGTTTGTGTGGGTTTTATCGCAGATTCGTGAATGGTTATTCACGTCATGCAGCACCTATGACGGATTTGTTGAAAAAAGGTGCATTATGTTGGACTCCTGAGGCACAGGAGTGTTTTGTGAGGTTCAAGGAGTTGATGACTACGTGCCCAGTGTTGGCACTACCATATTTTTCGAAGCCTTTTGAGCTTCAGTGCGATGCTTCTGGTGAGGGAATTGGAGTGGTGCTTATGCAGGACAAGCACCCTATTGTGTATAAGAGCCGTAAACTCAGAGGGCCAGAGAGGCTCTACAATATTTATGATAAGGAGATGCTCGTTATAATGCATGCCTTGGCAAAATTTAGGCAATATCTTGTGGGCAGTAAGTTCTGCATTAAAACTGACCACAATAGTTTGAGACATTTCCTGGGGCAGCGAGATCTCAATGATCGTCAGCAGAAGTGGGTGAGCAAATTGCAGGCATACGACTTTGATATCTCTTACATCAAAGGCACCCAGAATATGGTGGCTGACGCTCTCTCACGCAGGCCTTATTTGAGCTCTATGGTTCATATTACTGAGGATTGGAGGCTGTTGTACCCAAACCAAATTTTTGCTTCATCAAGGCATTTTGCATTAATAGTCTAAATTTTGCTAAAATGATGTAAAATATAGTTTTGGGCAATATCAAGCATGGAGTTTTTGTCAATAATTTGTCAGTCAAAGTCAGTTATATTGAACAGAACCTGAAGCAGAGACTCAGAATGGAGCGTTTCACAATGGAGGGACATCTCACAACAGCATTTCATGTTGCATACGGTCATTCCAATGATCGAGACAGAGTTTTCAGTGATTAAATTATGAAGATTTCTCAGAGGAAAAGCCACAAAGCGCAACTATAGCGTAGGGGTGCCCAGCTTGTTGAAGGTCAAGATGTTGCTAAAAACGTTCAAGCATCCAGTCAATCTCTTCAAAATTGGTCTGGCTATCCAATAAGCTATCCGGCGAAGCTTTCCGGGACCCACAGCTCCAGCAAACAGCGTCAGAAGTTGAAATCCCTAAAGTTCCAGATGTGAGAATTTTGTCACTTTCAGGCAAAAGCGCACCTCTAGCCTGAGGGCGCCCATCTTAAAGAGGGGGTAAATCTTGGCATTTTCGATAATGGATACAGTCAATCCGTTCACAATTAGTCTGCTTATCCGGCGAAATATCAAACGCAGTCATTCGAGTTTCAGAACTCTGGCAGCAGTCGTCTGAAGATCAGCTTATGATGGAGTTTTCACGTTTCTGAGCTTCTCCGTTGTTTCCCAGTGCAAGTACAGCTCAGGGGCGCTGGTTTAGAGGACCCTTCCAATGCCAAAATTTGCAGACAGAGTCTTCCTAACATCAGTAGTACTCTAGCCTAGCTCCGCAATGCATCATCCAGCTTGTCGATCCGACTTTCCAGGTGATCGTGGCGGAGGTTCTACCAAGCACGTAATTTCACAGGCGGACCAACAAACAATTTGCAGTGTATTTCCACAGTCTAGAGGCGCCTAGCCTTTAGGCCTGTCAGATGAGCCCGTTCGCGTTCGAAGTCTTCACGGCTATTGAGCGTACTCATTTTATCTATCCAAAGAGCCTAGCCGTTAGCCTTCGGGATTTGGCAGTCGCTCGTACGTGCAAGGTCTTTGGCGAGATGCTGAAGAATGGAGATATCCGGAAAATGGCCAAGTCTGGAGCGGTAATTTTAAATAAAATACGCACTGGAGTGTTTGAGGTCTTAGAAGCAGTTTTCTTGCTTCGTCACCTCTAAAGACTTCTCTTGTGGGCCCTTCTAGCTGTCCGTTAAAACAGATAGTGCCTGAATCGGGTCATCCCAGCTTCAAATATCAGAGGTCAAAGTAGGGTACTTGGATGAAAGTTCAATATTCGTCAAAATGTCACCAGTGCAACTAAGAGCTAGGGGCACTTTTACTTTTGAGGCCCTTAACACAGCTTTCAGGTGTCGTGCATACAGTCGTTGGATGCAGAGTATTTCCAGTCACGCAGTGAGCTTCGTTGCTTGTCAGCAGGGTTCACCATTCGCCGTCAGCAGCCGTTTGAAGTGTCATATGCCAGTTTAGGAAAATGGCTAAGTCTGGAATTCGTAAAGCAATTTAATCAGGGGAGCCTAATTTTTCAAGGGGTTAAACGATGGATTTTGCAGTAGTGTCTCCTAGCAGACATTTCTTCCTTGTTCAGTAGGCTTTCTGATGAATTCTTCAGATCAGTCTCAGCATCACCCGGTCATCCGGAAATCAGTGTCGAAGTTGGCCAGTCGTAACAGTGCTGTCAGCTATAAAATAGGGAGTTAATAAAAAGTGAAGTATCTTGAGCAAATGGACGCCTATGGGCTCAAGAGTTGACTTTTCGGAATCGGTGAAGCCCGACGATGAATCTCATAGCTTCATCCGGGTTGTCAACTAAAGTTCAAAATATTGAATATTTATTTTGTAATTTTAGCATTTAAAATGGCGATTTTCTATTTTTAGCGACTTTGCTAATTGCATGATAATAGATATTTTATTATTTATTTTAATTTGAACTTCCAGTCAGTGGCAGTGGAACTGAAAGGCAACCAATCAGAGGTCTTCTATTTTTGTCAGGGTTTTCAATTCTTGCAGTTACCAATTGGTGCGAATTTCTTCTTATTTAAGTATGGCGCCATCTTCATTATTATTCACAGAGCTTTCAAAGGAAATTCGATTTCATTAAGAGCAAATTCAATCTTAAGTGAAATTCGTTTTTTCAAAGCAAATTCATATCTTCAAAGGGAAATCGAAGTTTATCAATTTTCAAAGCAACTTCAAAGCAATTTGTATTTCTTCAAGAAGAGAAGGAGCGCACCTTTAAGAAATTCGCAATTCATAAATTCAAAGCAATTCGCAAGTTCTTCAGTTGCAAATTCCTCAATATTCAAAGGCGAATTTCATATTCAAAGGCGAATCCTCGAATTCAATATAAATTCGTATTTTTTTTTTTTAAAGGAAATTCGAATTTCTTCATAAAGGCGCAAATTTCAAGAGGGGAAATTCGTGGTTTTTCAAAACAAGGCGAATTCTTTCAATTCAAAGGCAAAATTCACATCAATTTCCAGAAGCGATTTTACCTAACATATCTTTTTGCAGATCAAAATTCACAGTTATCAGTAATTTGAAGAAATCTAAGGCGATTTTCACAGAAGAAGGCATCATAAAAACGTCTTTTTCATCCTTCAATCTCAGATTTCTCTCAAAACACAGTGTGCATGTTCCTGAAATTGGCGAATTCTACAAGTCTCAGTATCTGGATCATTCTCATATAATTTCCTCGAGTTGAAATTGTGCGTTTGATTTTTCACGAATTTTTAACTTCAGAACGTTCGTTCTTGAGTTACTAATTTTCTCAAGTGAAAAATCTTTGTACAATCGAGTAGAAGTTGAATTTTCGCAAATCTGAATTTCTGGGTTGTCCTAGAATCCTTTTCTGAACAAAACCCATATCTCGGATTTCTCGCTGAAAATAATTCTTCGAAAGGCTATTTTTAACTCTCGCAGGCTATTTTTAGCTTCCAGAAATCTTGTCAGAATATAGTCAAGTTCACAGTCAACAGGCTAATTTTTCAGAATGCAGTTCACTCAGCTCGAATACAGGACCAAAACCGTCCTTACTCATGATTTTCTCAGGTTGGTTGAGACAGATCTTCATAAAGTATTGCCAGAAGCAGTGCTAGATCCAGTTAAGATCAGAAGTTCAATCATTCAAAATATTGAGCAATCTGGCTTATTAGAGGCCGCTTCCATACCTATCTCCGTTCACTGTATTGAATTCGTGATGGCTTGCATTAAGCATTACAATTCTACTACTCGTGAGATAGTGTCAGTTGACGAACGGGTCATTTGCAGTCTCAAACCTTTGGATATCGAAAGGAGTTTTGGCATTCCTCAACACCAGAACAGCCTAGTTGTTTTCTATGGGGAGGCGGTGTCTTGCTTGAGGCATTTGTCTGTATGGACAAGTGTCGAGAAAGAAGATGGCGAAAGATGGTTAAAACAAGCAAAATTAGATTGCCAAACAATGTAGGCCGTGGTGAATACAAGGATGAGTACGCGATTCTAATTACACTCCTGAATCGTGTCTGAGGTCAAGCACATGCGAATGTTTTCCAGCCTTGGATGTATTACATTATTGGTCGCATCATTTCTGGGCAGGAGCATTATGACTGGGCATCCTTCATCAGCGATATTCTCCACAGGCAAATCACCGGTTTCATGGTTGCTCATGAGTTTCATATGTGTTCGTATCTCGTGTACTTGATCGCTTATCAGGGTCAATTCTGAGGGCTAAACACCGTGGGCATTCTCAGTGTTCAGAAAGTCTACCAGTATTATGATCAGCTTGAGTTCACTAGAGCTGAACGTC
>VDFB02190562.1:0-12242 GCA_007258455.2 Sequoia sempervirens
TATTCAAACAATTTGTTGCCTTGTCTATGTTATTGCTTATTATTATGCTTTGATAGATTTTTTCCAAGCATCCATAGCTTATTTTGAAGCACCTATTTTAGGCTTTTAGACATAGCAACAAGGAGGTGAACTGTTTGATAAAATTCTTTGGTAAACATGTATGAAAAATGTGGTAGCATAGACAAAGCAACGAACTATTTGAAAAAATGCCTCAAAGAAATGTGGTCTCATGGTGATGGAATTCCATGACAATCCATAGCTTGTTTAAAAGCACCTATTTTAGGATTTTAGCCATAGCAGCAAGGCAATGAACTGTTTGATAAAATTCTTTGATAGACATGTATGAAAAATGTGTTAGCATAAACAAGGCAATGAACTCTTTGAAAAAATGCCTCAAAGAAATGAGGTATCATGGTGATGGAATGCCATGACAATCAAAAGCATTTGATTTTCATGGAATTCCATCACCATGAGACCTCATTTCTTTTAGGAATTTTTTCAAATAGTCCACTGCCTTGTCTATGATATTGCTTACTATTATGCTTTTGATAGATTTTTTCGAAGCATCCATAGCTTGTTCGAAAGCACTTGTTTTAGGCTTTCAGCCATAGCAACAAGGCAGTGACCTATTTGACAAAATGCTTTGGTAGACATGTATCAAAAATGTGGTAGTATAGACAAGGTAGTGAATTGTTTGAAAAAATGCCTCAAAGAAATGTGGTCTCATAGAATGCCATGACAAGCAAATGCTGATTCTAGGGTGTTGCTCCCTAGTTAGTAGTTATGCAATCATTAGTGCATAGCTGCTTAAGGTTGACTTTAATAAACTATATTGTAATTGAAATTTTTGTCATCCTATCAACATCCTAGTTATTAGTTATGCAATGTGAAATGATACTTTGGGTTTTAAATATAATGCAATGCAATGTAATCAACGATATGAACCATAAACTACAAATCTCATTTTACAATTTATTAGTTAAACTCCTTTTGTTTTATTTTCTCCTCCTATATCTCTATGCTATGGGAAATGCCTTTTAAATTTTTTTAAAAAATATATCTCTTGTTCTACTTTTTTTTACCTTTTTTTTAGTAAGTTTTTTCCAATTTTTTCTAGACTTTTTCTGCGATTTTTCAAAAATCTTATGCCTGGTTTGCTGATTTTTTCCCCAAATGTTTTGCCTTTATAGTCATACATATTTTTTTAATATCAAGGATACTTTTGAAACTTCCATGCATTGCTAATCTAAAAGGAAAAGTCTTTTGCCTAATCTGTATGCAGCCATGCTTTTGACATTGTCAAAAAGAGCAAATATGGACACCATCGATAAAAAAGATTTGTATTAACCAAATTTCCATGTACACATGCATCAATATATGTTGATATAAGTATAAAATAGTCACAAAATAGCCATATAGGCTTACGCTCGAATTCCATATAGGCATACAATGTCAAATATATCCAATACAAGATATGTACAAAATTGTCATGTCTAGGCATACAACAAAGGGCTCTGGAATCAAAATTAATTTCTCTCCATGCTCTGGAAATAAATTATTTCCCTTTGTTTGGCAATCTGATGGCAATAAGTCTTTCACTTGTTTCTGTTGTGCTCGAGGAGTGCTCCTCCTATAGTTTAGCTCCTGGTGAAGTTTTAACTATTACAATAAGAAGTAAAGACATTAATATATAGAAATTACATTATAAGAAATGATATATTTAACAAAATAATCACTCACAGCCATCTCATGATCACTCTCCATGATGGAAATATTTGCATGGTAGTTCTCAAGCGTATATCAAGCCCTATATAAACCATCAATAAGAGAATTAATTGCAAATCAATAATGGTTTTGGTTTCACTGGAACTTAACATCTATATGCTTGAATGTAAATTGGAAATTTAGTAATTGCCTCATGCCTCCTCTGCTCCAGGCCATGTGGAGGATTGTATGTAGATGAAACACAAATGTCCCAGTATTATATGTAACATTGGAGTGTTCTGTCAACATCTAAAAATAAAACAACAAATTATTCAACGTCACAAAAGTTACAATATGGCGATCCATGTCATGACTTATAATGTATGAGATCTAATGGACAAAATTTTGAGTACAAGTATTAAACTATATATTTCTGGTAGGCCTTGGCAGTTTGATAGGAAAACCAAGCATGATGGGGAGAATAACACATACTCCATTGTGAAGGATGGGAAGACTTACAACCTTTCACCTCTCCTAGAAGAAGACAAGGCAAAGCATGAAGGACCTAGTGTTTTGATGGTGGGTGAGAAGGAGTTCATGAAGACCTTGAAAAAAGGAGGAAGAAGAGGATTCTTCCTGATTATGAAGCCAAAAAGTGAAGCATATTTTCCCACAAAGAAGAAGGAAGATGCACCAAAGGAATTCCAAGAGTTGTTGGAAAGGTACAAGGACATAACAGTGAATGAATTACCTAGTTCCCTACCTCCCATTAGGGATATAAGCCACCATATTGATCTGATTCCAGGGGCTACATTTCCCAATAAGGCTTCATACAAGATGACACCTACTCAAAATGAGGAGATTGCAAGACAAGTGCAAGAGTTGATGGATAAAGGGCTAGTAAGGAAGAGTTTGAGCCCATGTGATGTTCCTACTATCCTAGCACCAAGGAAGGATGGGAATTGGATGCTTTGCACTAATTCAAGAACCATTAATAGGATCACAATCAGATATAGGTTCATGATGCCAAGAATGGAGGACCTCATGGATTGTCTATCAGGAGCATCTTACTTTTCCAAGATTGATCTAAAGAGCGGGTACCATCAGATAAGGATTAGAGAGGGGGATGAATGGAAGAAAGCTTTTAAGACTAATGAAGGGCTCTATGATTGGTTGGTGATTCCCTTTGGGTTATCAAATTCCCCTAGTACATTTATGCGCCTTATGAATGAGGTATTGAGACCTTTCATTGGAAAGTTTTTTGTAGTTTATTTAGATGGCATCCTTGTGTTTAGCAGGTCTAAAGAAGAACATTTGAAGCACCTTGACATGGTACTAAGGAGGTTACAAGAGGAGAAGTTGTTGATCAACATGAAAAAGTGTGAATTCATGAAGGAAGAACTAGTCTACCTTTGTTTTTTCATCTCCAAGGGAAGTTTGAAGATGGACCCTTCAAAGGTGGATGCTACTTAGCCAACACAAAATCCATGGGAGATGTGAGAAGCTTCATGGACACAGAAGCTTTTATAGAAAGTTCATCAAGGAACTTTGTAGGTGTGCACAATCTTGGACACCCAACTCAGAAAGGAGGTAACAAAGGTAAGTTTTCTTGGACCAATGAGGCTGATAAAGGGTTTGAATATCTAAAAATGAGAGTAGCACAACAGCCTATACTTGTGCTCCCTGATTTTGATAAAATTTTTACCATTGAGTGTGATGCTAGCAATCAAGCAATAGGGGCTATTTTGAGCCAAGAAGGCAGACCGGTTGCATTTTATAGTGAGAGGTTGAATGAAGCAAAGAGGAAGTATTCTTCCTATGATTTGGAATTTTATGCTATGGTCCAAGCCCTTAAAAAGTGGAGGCACTACTTGTTACCTAAAGAATTTGTTGTTTATACTGATAATCATGCCTTGAGTTTTTTGAATGCACAGGACAAACTCAGTCATAGGCACATGAAGTGGGTAGAGTCTTTTCAAGCCTATAATTTCACAATAAAGCATAATAAGGGCCAAGCAAATAAGGTGGCAGCTACTCTCAGTAGAAGGGCACTTGTAGTGCAAGAGAACCAACTCCAAAGCATGGGGCTTGAAGCATTGAAGGATATATCATGAAGATTCCAGTTAAAGGAGGTATACAATGTTTGTGTGACATTTGAATTATTTTCATGGTGAATTCTCTAACTTTTATTCTGAATGGTTTCTCTTCAAAAGGAATCAATTGTGTGTCATCATCTCCAATGAGGGAGAATATCATAAAGGAGAAACCCAGTGGGAGTATTGGAGGTCACTTTGGCCTTGACAAGACCTTGGAACAAGTTAGGAGATTTTACTATTGGCCAAAGTTGCAGGTGGATGTGAGAAGGTATGTGGAAGGTTGCACAATATGTCAAAGGGAAAAGGGAACTTCATCAAATGCAGGACTCTATCAGCCACTTCCCATTCCCAATAGGCCTTGGGAGTGTATAGAATATCTGATTGTAGGAGTTGCCTAGAACCCAAAAGGTTTGGTAGTATTTGTGGTAGTTGATAGATTTAGTAAGATGCTTTGTTTCTTCCTTGAAAATGCACCAATGATGCATCTCATATAGCAGGTCTCTTCTTTAAGGAGGTTGTTAGGATACATGGACTGCCTTTAAGCATTGTTTCTGACAGGGATTCTAAATTCATTAGTCACTTTTGGAGGACCTTGTGGAAGAAACTCAAGGAAAAAATGTATCCTTTAGTTCAGCATACCATCCACAAACAGATGGAAAAACTGAAGTGGTGAATAGATCATTGGGAAATATCTTAATATACCTTACCAAGGAGCATGGACAAGCTTGGGATCTGATTTTACCTTAGGTTGAATTTGCATATAATGACTCCATGAATAGGAGCATTGGTAGAATCCCTTTTGAGGTAGTCTATGGAATGCACCCTAGAGGGGTCTATGAACTAAGAGATCTACAAGGATTTGCTAGGAGAAGTGCTCAAGGTGAGGACTTTTCTGTTACAATCAAGGATATTCATCAACAAGTGAAGGAAACCCTTCAAAAGAATGTTGAGAAGTATAAGGAAAAGGTATATTTAAAAAAGAGGAATTTCCAATTCAAGGTTGGAGACTTGGCGATGGAAAACTTGAAGAAGGAGATACTTCCAAAAGGAAATTATACCAAACTCATGATGAAGAAGATAGGACCTTGCAAGGTGGTCTACAAGTTTGGCCAAAATGCTTATGAAATAGAGCTACCTCCTAGGGTGGCAATCTCTCCTGTCTTCAACATTTTTGACTTGTATCCTTTTAAAGATTTTGTGATATGATTGAGTGCTTGGTTACTATCAAACTAATGATATGATTTATGTTACTAAATTTGGTTAAGGTGTATAAGACGGGTTTGGTGACTTTGATGGTTGGATAGGTGACTATTATGAGGCCTTTTAAGCAAATTGGTGATTAACCACAAGATGATAATCAAGATTATGTTGTAGCAGGAGTTTGTAACATATAAATAGACTGTTGCAGTCAAAATATGGTGAGTACAGTGCTTGATAATGGACTGATAACAGTGAGGTATGGTTTAGTTGATTTGTTTCCTTAGTGAATAAATGAAAGGATGAATTATTCAAGTGTCAATAATCAGGTTTATGTTGTTTTCATGGTGGTTGAGAATGATGTGAATCTAATTGATGAAGTCAAAGTTTTCTTTAATATGGTTTTTGCTTTGAATGAGTCAATTGGAATATTGATTAGTGGAATGATGAATGATGGCCTATGGAATGGCTAAGAGAATTTGAGTGGATTTTGGTTGAATGAAAAGTAGATTTATGATGAAATTATATTTGATCTTCTCCTGATTCTATTTGGGATTGAAATCCCTTGAAGAAATGATGTTGATAGTGTTTGTTGGATGCTCATCATCAGATGTACCCTGATGATTGAGTGTTTTGATATGATGCTCTACATCACTAACTGCCTTGTCTATGCTATTGCTTACTATTATGGTTTCATAGATTTTTTCCAAGCATCCATAGTTTGTCATGGTGGTGCACCTTTGCAAGCACATACCTCCATGTGAAGTAATTGCATCATGTTGCTTATGTTGACTTTCTAAACAACTATGTAATATCAATCTGAGTTGAAATTTTACGTAATCTATCAACATCTAGTTATTAGTTATGGAATTTGGAAATGATAGCTTTGATTTTGAATGATGTGCCAATACGTATAACCAGCAATATGAACCATAAGCTACAATCTAGTAGTAGGAGAATTCATTAGTTAGGATTCTCTTTATTCTATTACCTTTGTATGTGGTGAATCACTTTTCATACTAGGAAGTGGTGGCAGAAACGCGATATTAACATCATTCCATCAAAATCACGTATCTATTAAAATGCCATTCTTAAAAATGCTATTAGCAATAAATTTATGATTGCTTACTAGTTATCTAATATTAGATTATCTTGTGAAACAAATAAGTGGGACGTTATCGGTCTCAACATAGGAAGCCCATACAATTTTAATTAAATAATAATAAAAACTAAATTAGTTAATCATGCATTTTTCAAATCAAAATTTAATAAATTAAATTCAATGAACATTAATTTATTACCGATATCAATGTCATAATACTTTAATGCAAAGAAATTTCAGCGTCCTTTCATCCCCATATCGCTTATCCCGGATCATTATTAATAGCGGTATCACGGATCCTGCATAACAACCTCTGAGTGTTAATTGGGAGTCATATGAACAAATCACCATAAAGATTAGCACCACATGGGTTTCAGAATCACCCTTTCGAAGACTCCTAAGACAGCATTTATGCAATAGGGCCTAGTAGGTGGATGACATGGGTCAAAGTGTTGATCACTGTAATGTCTCATGGTACTCGCCCAGCAGCGGTAGGCATCACAATCTACTCATGAGGCAGCCTAGCAAGAGGTTGTCTCCCTTGTCACATAGGATCCGGCTATGCACCAGGCCTATCCTGAGCTAACTCCCTACCTCTCCCCTGGAACTCCCTCATATCAAAATAATTTGGGATTTGGTTCAATACGAACTCATTGTATAGATCCCTAAGAAAATATTGGGGGACTTCACAATTGTTGCATGGTGGGTAATCAAAGACAAAGTACCACCTATCATAAAAATGGTTCCTAATCTCCTTGTTGGTGGCACCATGGGAATGAGAGAAACCTCTTCTGCTTGATGAGGCTAATATTTTGATTTGGTCTCTAAATTAATTGAATAGATAACCTCTAAATCTTGTATTATTTTAAATCTTTGCTTGTGTTTGCTTGATGATTTATATATCCCTTTCATTCCTCTTGCTCATCCATTATTTGTTGGGTTAATCAGATCACATTTTTAACATCCTCTTTCGTTGAATTTCTAAAGTGTCATTCTTCTGCTGATTGGAAGCTTTATTTGGATCCTCCAACCCCTCTTGATAAGATCTCAATTTGTTTTGTTGTTTTCCGATTTCATCACTCAGGTTTTATTTAGGTACTTGGGAGAATTGTAGTGATTGTTGGGAGGTTGATTTTGTGAGGATATGTGTTCTTGTTGGGATTTTTAGAGTTGTTTGCATCTCCTACCGTTTAAAAAGCTTCCAAATCAAAATCTAACTTGGCTCGACAAAATCAACTGAAGCAGAAATTCAAAATAAATAGCAAGCAATACTTCTTTCACTCTTCATCGTAGTGGCTGCCATATTTGCAAGTGAAAACATTTATTTATTCGATGAATTTTCCCAGAAGAATACTCCACTAGAACTTGGCCGAAAATCGAGTTTTAATACAGGCAAAATAGAAAATAGAAAAAAGAATAGCTTTACTTTTTTGCTTTTAAAATAAATGAAATAATAATGTGGTCGTTATAGTACAGCGTGTTATCGTGTTTCCAAATCTTTTGAAGTTGGCCAAAAGAAGTGTGACCCAACTACTTGCCTATCCATAACCTCTTGTTATTGCCTCTATTTTTTGTCAAAAACCAACATGTGCTAGTTTTAGGATATATTTTTACTCGTTCCTCAAATTTTGGAACAAATTACATTTTTTAAACTAGACTCCATTCTGCATGTAATGAAAAAAATATTTTTTATTAGTTTCCAAAATTAAAGAGGAGCCGCTCAAATTTTGCTTTACACAAGATCTTGTCCATGAAAATTAAAAAAAAATATTATATATTCATTAAAATTATTAGTTATGAAAGATAGGATAAAATACATGGAGTGTTATAGTTTTATACCCATTCAAATTACTGAAAATCTAAAAATAATGAAAAAAGAGGCCTCAAGCGTTAGTATTTGTTTGATGAGAAAACAAGACTGTTTTGTCCCCAGCACTAACCCTTAATCTTCATTATTTTCAAAAAAACAATAGTAACTTAGAAACTAGACTTAGAGCACTTCAACTCTTGTTCTTGCTGCATCTTCAAATTTTGAGAGTAACTATCTTCATTTTTTCATGCACATCAAATTTTATTGATTTCAGAAATTAAAAAAAAAAAGTGGCATCTTAAGAGTCATTTTTGTGTCACAGCTTGGTGGACTTACCCTAGTCATGGTTTAAAGGTGAGATCAAAGATCTCATACAAGAGGAGGGAATGAATTCTCTCTGACCTTGGTGGGTGAACTATGAAGCCTCTAATTTTTGATGAAGGGATATGTAGGTAGGATCATCATGAACCCTTAAGGTTTAGGTATAGATCTAGGAATGACCTTAACCTTGGGAGATCACCACTCCTATGTGTAACCATATAAGTGGAAAATTAAAGTTGATGCTTCCATGGTGAATGCAAAAGTTTCAAAGTTAGCACTTCTAAGTTACATAGAAGATGCTCAGTTCATTAAGTTGGTACTTGTTCAAAATTGACTTAAGAAAAAAAATTGAGTAGCAACTGAGGGGTGGTTGTTACAAATTTATGTTTTTCTTTCATGGATTTATTGACCACCTATGTATCATATTTTCATTGTAGATTTAGGCATATCAACATAAATATATAAAATATTTCTTTTTTTTTAGGTAAGTGCTACCAAAGGGGGTAGATCCCACTATTAATTGAAAAGGAAAATACAACTACCATATGACATCTATTTAATGGTATAGGTATCTGACAGCCTTAGATAACTCAACCAACCTAGCTACTACAATCTCTTTGATCAGCCCTAGATTGGCCTTGAGGAAAGACATAAACTCGCTTATATTATACTTTTTCTCCACCTCTTTCTTGAACATATTTTGGATGCCTTGTGTAATTTTTGCTTCTTGTCTTGGTTGAGGCTTAGCACCCCAAGCACTAGGCTAAATTCCAACTCAATGGGCATGTTGTTGATGGTAGCCAAAACTACCAAGTATGTTTCCTCCCTTCCATAACTCAATGCATCCCACTCTCCCCATAAACCTTCACCTAGCGATTGCACATAATTTGTGAAAAACCTTTCTAGTACCTAACCATCATTTATATGGGAATTGCACCATAATTCCTTGCCCACCACCTTCCTGATCTCTACAACCTCCTTTTCTTGTGCCCTTGGAAATAGGAATCTAATATGATCATCCACCATCTCCTACATCATACCAACATTGCTTGCGCTGAAACACCTACAAGAGATACCAAAGTGCACTACCATGCTTGTTGTGAAGAACCCAACCCCAGTGTTGCAACTTATAGCCATCCCATGGCATCATCCGACTAGGGGAGTCCAAAGGAAGATCACCAAATCATCTGACACTTGCCATAGAGATGCTTCCACATAAATGACCATGCATTTCCTTGTTGATAGTCAAGGAGCAACTAAAAATTTTAGTCTGGTATTAAAGTTTCAGCATAAGCCTCCATCTATCAATGGGGAAAGAGAATAAAATTGAACAAGGCCAATCCCGCTTCAAAGAGAAAGCCTACATCGCTTAGGCAAGATGGCCATTTTTCCATATGAAACATGTCAGTGCCTACAATTCCACATGCCATTGGGAATACACTATCGCTAAACATTTCCAACCACCACGCATGCCTATAGATCAGAGCATACCAACTACACAGGCCCAACATGGGAATCCCCACCTAGGAAAGACCAATCCAACTTTACTAACTCCACCACCACAGGTGGAAAATTTGTTGCATCAAAGATTGCTTCGTCATACGCTAGATCCACTCCCACATTGTCCAATACATCAACAGCCCTATTGGCCTCCCTATACACGTGGGAGAGAGAAAAGTATGCCATTCTATCCAAGTACTACCATATTTGAGAAAGTCAACCCTTCAATTTCTATTTTGCCACCTTGCATTTTTGCACTGTGTTAATGCAGATCATGAAGTCCCCTTCGATCTCGACTACCCTAACACCTTTGGACTCACACAAACTTAGCCCTGAGGTAAGTGCAATCATCTCCGCTTTGTTGTCGGAGGCTTCCCACAGTAACTATGAAAGAGCCTAAATGCATTCGCCTTTCTCATTATGGATGATGTAACTAGCATCGGCCCTCTTAGGGTTTCCTTTGGTAGCCCCATCAAAATTCAATTTCACTCTTTTTCCTTTAGGCGGGTGCAACTTCATTGTAGGTCTCAACTTCATCCTTCCAATGCCAGACAATTGAGGAGGCTTTAGCAATAGTAACTTCTTTTGAAGCTCATTGTCTCAGAGTGTGAAAACTATTCTTGACTTTGGGAAGCATTTGGCACTTCTTGTTTCACATAAGCTAAGCTCTATTTTCTAGATAAGTTCTTCCTCAAACATCGATAACCCATTGAAGACCCACCTATTACATTCCATCCAGATTTGCTAGACTAGCATGGACGGGGCAATCTCCCAAACACCACACCACACATCATTTCCACTTCTCATCGGCCATATAGATAGAGAGTTGAATATATCTTATTGTCACGGAGGAGACCAACCCAAAGTCTTCAACATGCAGTCCTAACAAGTCGAGGCATAGGGGAAAGATAGTAGCAAATGATCAACACTCTCTTTTTCCAACAACATAAGGGGCACCTGGAGGGCCCCAAAATACCATATTCTTTTAATATCTCACCAGTTAGAATCTTCTTGTGGAGGGCTACCCATAGGAAACCACTAGCCTTTGGTAGTATCCTATTGCTCCAGCAAAGGGCCACCAGCCAACTATTTCTCGAGTGTTGCACCAACTAGATTTTGTAACCAAGCTTGAAAAAGTACTCACCATACTTTGAACCACACCAGATGATTTCATCCTCATCCTTAGAGAACATGATCCTCCTCTTGTTCAAGGCCTCTAAAAGTAGACACCTAGCTTCCTGGGGGATTCAAAAATCATCAAGATTCTACCAGGTGGGAACCCCACCCGACCCATTGCATCAATTTCCCATTGGTTTCCAAGTGCTTTTGAGAAAATTTGAATAAAAGAGGAAATAGTGTGGTAAGGAGTATTCAGTATGATAGAGTGGTGTTCAGTGTTTTTCTCTACATTTATTAATAATTGAGGATCAACCTATGCGGTTTGGATATGTTGATCAAAGGTGTTTAGAGGTTTTATATCCAGAGTTTCAAGTTTTGGATCATTGTGTAAAGAAATTTGTGCTCACTAGTGTGTGAACTATGTAAAGCAGTGTTGTCTAGAGAAATGGTTTTGCTCTACATTACTCTGCAGTTTGGTTTCTAGTCTTGTAGATTTGGAAGTGTGCTTATATTTCTAGTATTTATCTTTAATTTGATTTTTTTGAGTTTTTATTCTCTCCAAGGTTGGATTCAGGTGTTGTAATATGTGGAAGGCTAGTTGGTTATGTAGAATGAATATGTTCTTCTAGTGGATGATGTTGCAAATGATTTGTTGGATTTTATGGTGATAATAGAATATTCTAGATAATTTTTAAGTGTTGTGTACAGTCTATGAGTCATCTTTGGATCAAAGGAACTATGTACTCAATTGTTTGATAGTGGTAACACAAGTTTGGTCGACCTAGGTGTTTACACTAATTGAGGATATGCTTCGGTGCTTGTAGAAGAGTGGTGTGACATGTATGACTAGATTTAGGAGTTAAGGTATGTTGTGGTTCACCTTCATTCCTTTCCACCATGAGAATTTTTTAGTGCCAACCTAATTTGAATTTTCACATTTAAGGTGCATAACTGACCTTGTAAATTGTTTTCAATGTTGAAGATGGTATATATGAGTGATGATTTTATGGAGGATGTATGAATGGTGTGTGATGAAAAGTTTTGACATGTGAATTGTGAAATGCAGTGAATATTTAATGCCTAAGACTACTAGAAGCAGTGAGCAGAAGGTGTCTACATTTTGTAGAGAGATTGTGAATGTTCTAGTGAAGTAGTGGTGGAAATTTTCTATTGCTCTAAGATGGATTTCTCATTATAACAATATTATTTCTACTTCTTTCTAATATATTAGTGAGCCATCGGTAGTGAGCCCTTCTTTTCTTTTGGGAAATGAGCCTATTTTATTCAGTGTTGCAATTACTTTATATTGTGACATAATGCTCACTGTGGTTTTCCCTTCTTTGGGTTTTCCATGTAAATCTAGTGTTCTCATGTGTCTAGATGTGTTTTGTAT
>VDFB02190564.1:0-14647 GCA_007258455.2 Sequoia sempervirens
ACTTTATAAGATTTTAAGAAGAGAAGAATATTTAATCTTTATTTGAATAATATATTTAAGCCAAGATTATATATGATAATTAATATAAATAAATCATAATGTTTATTTAATTAATTAAGAAATGGATAAGAAAAGTGATTAAATAAACTTATTTATTTAATCAAAATGAAAGAATGAACAATATAAATAAATTATTTAGATTTATCTATACGTAGATCAAATTCAGAGATTTAATTAAATATTAAAAATATTTAATTAATTACCAAACTATTGTGATGTGACCATTTTTAGGTGTATACAATACCAAAACCAACTGGACTCCATTGTCAAAGCATTATGTTTTGTGAAAGTTGTGCAAGAGATAACAAAAAATAACTGTCATCATGTATACTATACATACAACATACAAAAATAATTGTCATAGATAGGAAATATACAAATCACTGTCACTATGTTCCTACAACAATCAACAAACACATGTGTTTCTCAAAACAATCATCATTGAGTTATGCAATTATGTCACTTTATCATCTGCATACACACTGTCAGAACACTAGTATTACTACTATACCCCTGCAAGCACCTTACATTTGCAACAAAAATCAATACCACTGGAAAACTGTCACTGATATCAATCAATTTCCTGCTTATTATTGACCTGTGTCTAAGCAACAAATGTTGCTTTCACTGATGTTGTCCTATCTTAAGTAATCATCTCATGAAACTTGAAACAATTTAACTTTCCAATCTGAACATTAGACAACTGCAATCCAAACCATAATGCAATATCAAAATGCACATAATACCATCTAGTGGAATATTCAGAGATGAACACTTAAGAAGAACCAAATGCAACCACATGTTGAACCTCATAGCTCAAAAAAGTGCAGTGTTTAAACCAATTTAAAAGGTTGCCAAGCTTTCACAACATTTCAAGGTAACAGAACAAGGTTTGTAACAATCAAACCTTCTACTCTTTTGGTGCTGCAAGACCAAGGCATGTGTACCTCTCTTGAACAATGCAGACTTAACTTGTGATTATCTTTCTGAAATGCTTTGTCCACGATGGCAGATAATAGTGAACAAATGAAACCAAACTTGATAACTTCTTTGTCCACAATGGCAGATAATAGTGAACAAATGAAACCAAACTTGATAGCTACCTTATGATCTAAATCCTAGAATGCTTAATTAATAGATATAAAGAAACTGAAATGGATTCAAATAGTGAAATGCAGAGACTAGTGCCTTGTTGGGTAGGTGGAGTCAAATGAGATCAAGATGAACAACACTCTTTGGATGAGATACAAATTATCTGGCATATGATTTATTCATAACTTGTATGAACATGCAATATTGTGACTACTAAGTTCTACTTTAATGATCCAAAATGAATCTCTCTGATTACTATGATCAATAAAAGGATTTAATCTTCACTTGAAAGAACCAATTGATTAATCACACGAATACATCAAATTTGTATTGATAAATCGAACATAAACTTGTTATGTCAACTTAAATAACTAGAAAAATCAATCATGGAGACAACTTAGCAGTGCTTTTCATTTAATTCAACAGATAACTGACACCAAAAAAATGCAACAACATCAACTGAATCTCATAAATACCTCCATTGTGAGAATCATGCAACAATAGCCTCTGGTTTGATAATCTTATTTTAATGTATCTACTTGCAGTGTATTGAAAAATCTAATCTCTGCCTTTTTTAATTAACAACTACATCATGCTTATATATACACCAGCATGAGAAAAATATCAAAATAAAACAACATGTCGGCCCAACACCAAATTCGGGCTCCAATCAGGTTGGCCAACAACAGTCACCAATTCAAATTCATGTTGGCCACAACAATTAATTTCTATTTTTACAATCAAGAAAGTCGACAGGACACATTGCAACCTATACCGAAGGAAATTCAAACGTTTCATTCACAGTTGCCGTAGCAGTCCATTTGTCATACCGAAGCCCCATAGTGTTCCTTTGTTTCGTTATAGCCTGCCACTATCATTGAGATGTCATATAGATTCATCGAGCTACACCGAAGATCTATTATCATTCACAGGTCGCCAACACTCCCGCCGAAATACAATTCCAATACACCTTTGCTAAGACAACATCCATTCAGGGAGAAGTCACATAGACCATTTTGAGTTTCACCGAGAGCCACCTTCCTGACTTCATGTCACTGAGACCAGGCCATCGTTGTGCCAAAAATGAGAAGTGTCGACATAGGTTATCGCCTTCGGGGAGACTTCTCAAATACTAGACCAAGCTTCACTGAAGACATTACTTATATTCAAGTCACTATGACAAATGACTTCCCCCGCCGACGGGCCCACCTAGATATGTATGTCGCTGAAACATTTTGAACTCGGCAAGACGTCCCAAAGAGTATATCGGGTTACACTGAAAGCCTTAAAATCATGTCGCCAAGAGTATATTGATCTCACACCGATAACCGTTAGTTTTGTTCATAATCGCTATAGCTTATTGCTCTCAGGGAGACCTAATGTAGACTACAATATTACACCGAAGGCCACGAAGTCAACCCGAGAACAAATGTGTTCACCAAGACAAACTACTTTTCATGCCGATAGAGTCCACATATCGCTATAACCTCGAACCCTCGGTAAGACATTACATAGAGTGAATAGCTATACGGAAAGCCCCAAGAATATTATGTTGCTGAGAGAAGAGAAGTCTCCTGCCGAAAGCCATTTTAAACCATGCCGACAAAACTCGACCCCTTCGCCAAGACCTCCTACTGCAATTCAAAACATATGCCGATAGAGATATCCGTCGTCGCCATAACAAGAGAAGTGTCTTGCTGAAATGCAATATAGACTTATGCAAGCATAAAACAATCAATTGGTCGGTGAAAAAATAGTATTGTCATGCTGAAATGAACCAGAATGAAAAAATGCATGATACAACAGACTCAAAGGGAAAATATGGCAAAATATGAGTGGAATATGCACATTGTAGGGCCAAATCAGGAAGTATATGAGTAAAATCAACATGTAAAAACATTAGATTTTTGCAGTTCTAACAGTGGCTCCGTCTGGGGATGAATGATAGTCAGATCATTGCAAGGATCCATAATCTTTGGGAGAGCAGACCAGAACCAATGAGCAGCAATGGAATGAATGTCAATGGAAATGAATGCAGAAAATGCAAGATGGAAGTGAAAATGGATGCAAATTGAATGCAAAATGGAGGTGAATGAAAAGTGGAAGCGAAATGGAAATGAATGAAAACCTAAACTACTGTGCATGGAAAGAAATTTTAGAGAGGATACACAAGAGTTGTCCATGCACTGGAAACCCTCAATCCTCTATGTAGCTCAAGAGAAAAAAGGTTTCAGGAATTGCCCATGAACAAGAAATTCCTGATCTTCACCAACCATGTTCTGTAGATAGTATGAATCCTCACCCCCTCTTCTGACAACAACAAATGGTCCCATCCAAAGATCTTCAAATTTACCATTCTTTCCTTTCTCTTCACACCTTACATTCCACATTAACACCAAGTCATTTTCTTGAAACTTTCTATCCCTTTCCTTCTTATCATATAGATATTTCATCTGGGCCTTTAATTTCATGTTTTGACTTTGGGCCTCCCTTCTTATTTCATCAAGCTCAGCAAGTTGTTCCATTCTATCTTCCATAGGCTTAGGAACTTCCAAATCTTCTTGTAAAAAAAACTTATAGACTGGCAACAAGTTCTGTAGAGGCACCTTGGCCTGTGCTCCATATAATAATTCAAATTGTGATTTTCTGATTGCCTTCTTCACAGTGATCCTATCAGCCCACACAACCAGTTTTAGCTTTGAATCCCAAGCTTTCTTGTTATGTTCTAGCATCCTTTTGATAATCTTTAAAATACTTTTATTACTAAACTCTGCTTGACCATTAGCTTGTGGATGATAAGGAGTTGCATATGAAATAGTAATGCCATACCTATCACAAAAAATTTTGAATTCATCTGATCTGAACCACATCCCATTGTCTGTGATTATCTTTAATGGAACACCAAATCTGGTGATAATATTTTCCATCAAGAAATTAGTTACTACCTTGCTTGTAGCCTGCTTGGTTGGAATCACCTCCACCGATTTTGTAAAATAATCAGTGGCAACTAATATCCATCTATGTCCTCCACTTGACCTCTCTTGTATCTCTCCAATAAAATCAATTCCCCATTGATGAAAAGGGGCATCTGCTTGCAAAGGTCGAAGTGGTAAAGCACCTTGATACTTTAATTTTTCAGAAAACTTTTGGCAAGCCTCACATTTCCTCACATGTGTAAAGGAATCATTAAAAACTTTTGGCCAATAATATCCAGCCCTAAAAATTTTGTGTGCAATTGTCTTTGCTGAGTAATGACCTCCACAAACACCTTCATGCATTTCACTTAGAACATGCTTGGCCTGTGATTCATCCAGACATAATAATAATACGCCATCTCTGTTTTTCCAAAATAAATCTCCATCAATGAAAACATATTTTGATGTATGTAACTTCAAAGTTATCTTTTGGCTGTCACTTAGCCCATCTGGACACTTCATGTATTTAAGATAATGCATAACATCAGTATACCATGGAGTGTGCTCAATGCTTGCAATTGTAGACCCTTTTTCAACATTGCAAATCTGATTTGCCTCAATATTGGTTTCTGCCATCAGTCTAGCCAAACCTTGGCCTCTAACTAGCTTAGTGATTTGTATTTCCATGTCGAACTCTTGAATCTTGTTGATCCATCTGCACCTTTTCCCTATGACTTCAGATTGTGTTAAAATATCTTTGACAGCAGCATGAGGGACATAAGCAATTACTGTTGCTCCAACAAGATATGGTCTGAATGCTTTTACATCTTTTACCAATGCAAATGCTTGCTTTTCCATAATGTGATACTTCAATTCAGACCCTTGTAATGATTTACTAAAGAAAGACACAGGTTGTTAATAACCATCATCATTTTTTTGTAACATAACAGCAGCAATAGTGTGTATTGAGGCAAAAGAAAAAATCTGAAAAGGCTTTGCAAAATCTGGAGACTTAAGCACAGGAGCTTCTTTGATAGCCTTCTTGATGGACATAAAAGCATCCAAAGCTTCAGTAGTCCAGTCCATTTTTTTTCCTTTCTTCAACATTTTAGATATGGGCTTAACGATCTCAGCAAAATTAGAAACAAATCTTCTGACAAAATTAATTTGACCAAAGAACGATTATTTTGCCTTGACAGTTTTAGGAATAGGGATTTTATCAATAGCTTCAACTCTCTCAGGATCTATTTTAATTCCTTCTTTTCAAACAATATGACCCAAAAGTTTACCTTCTATAACTGCAAAATGACATTTATTTGGATTTAAACTAATACCATATTCAAGAGCTTAAATAAATACCTTTTCAAGATGTTGCACATGATCTTTAGCCTTCTTCGAGTAAGTAGTCAAGTCATCTTGATACACCACCATGATAATGTTAATCAAATCAGCAAGAAATTAAAATGCGGTGAGGACGGTGGTGTACATGCGTTGGAGATGGGCAAGACGTGGGATGATGGAGTACCACGTCACTTTATGCGATTATCTTTGATATTAGGTGGGGATAATTATCATAAAGTGCCATGTTGGTTTCTAAGGTGGCACACAATCGATATCACCCTCTTCTTTCTTACGGAACTAGATTTGAAACCCAGGTTGAATGTCTAATTAGTTTAATGATTCCTCCATCCCTGAGCTTAGTTAATTCCTCCTGCATCTTAGGCTCCAATGTTGGATTAATAGGTCTTTGCTTCTATCTGAAGGGCTTAGCATCTGGATTTAGTGGTATTTCATGCTGAAATAAATCTTCCCTGTATGCTTTCAGATCTTCATATGACCAAGCAAAAACATGTTTGTACTTTCTCAGCAATTCTATCAGCATTCTTCTAATTGCAGGGCTAATCTTCTTTCCAATGTAAACCTTCCTTGGTGCTATGTCAGTCCCCAAGTTGATTTCTTCAACATCTTCATTTTTGACTGGTATTTGCTTCATTAGAGATCTATCACTTCCATCATATACCCTTTCCAATGCCACTAGACCCTTGGGCAATTTATTTGTTTTGAGCTGTAAGATCTCCTTGCTAAACCACCGGTTGTTTTCCATCTGCTTCTTCAACAAAGCATTGGGAATCAATCTCTCAGAGCTTCACATCTTTTGATCCGCATAATGAAGAATTCCAAAGATCATCATCATCATTGAGAAAACTTGCCAACTATAAATGTTATTAGGAACAACATGCCTGGAATGCTTGAACTCAATTTGTGATACTAGCCAATGTGATATCATCTCTTTTCGGTGCTACATTGCCTAAAAAATCAGCCATTATGTTTTTGACTTTTGTCAGTATAATCGAAAATCATCAAATAATTCAATTGTGTCATACGACATTCTATATTGTTTAATCTTTCTTTGTGCTTTATGCATATTTTGATTTAATGTCATTGAAACAACCAACTCAGAATCACCCGAACAACCAACAACAAATGCTTGTGTTTCTGACTATGTTCGGCACAATGTGATGGGTTTCATATTCTGTCACATTGTACATTCGAATGCTAATAGGAAAGAGTATTTAAAAGTAATATCTCCAAGAAAAACAAATACAATCCCAGCTCCATTACCATCTTGGCTGCAGGCTCCATCAAAATACATCTTCCAGACACCATTGCAATCAAGTGCAACATGTTTCTCAATTGGGTCACTATTCATTAATTTTGGCTGAGCTGGTTCAATCTTAAAACTCCCCAGGTCAACTCACAGAAACAATTAATATAATCTTGTGGTACACTTTCAACAAGTTGGTTCATTCTTGGCTCTCTGTATAACTTGACCTCTTGACCATTCACTGGTATAGTAGCATAAGATAAATCAAATTGAACAATCCCACCTATAGCTGCAGTCCACTGTCTTGACAAAAGCATCCCAAATTGAGGAGGAGTGTCAATAACTTTTATGTCTATATTATATGTTGTCTGCGGATATGTAGCCAATTTGACCTCAACATCTTTTATAATACCAACTACAGGAACAAGTCGATTATCCATAGCATAGCATTTCCCTTCACATGTATCAACCCACATGCCAAGCTGTTTCATTACTCCAACTGGCATAATGTTTATAGCAGCACCAGAATCTATCATACAATTCCTCAGAAACCCATTATTTATTAGCAATGTGGTAAAGAAGGGATCCACTTGTGCGGAGGTTGTTAAAACATCACCTAGACAGACCTCTGAATTATTTATCTTTTCCTGCCTATTGACTTCTTCAGAATTCATATGCTTCTCATTCCCATTTGTAATGAATTGAACAACACTATCTCTGTACTCCTTAATTTTCATCAATTCAAGTAATGAAATAGACATTTTTACCTGGGATAACGCCTGGGTAAAATCAAAAGAGGAACCCTCGATCTTGACAGTCTTCCTTTGTTCTAGCGCTTCTCCTTTGCTTTCCTCTTTTTCTTTTCTACTAGGCTGATCAGGCTTTTTCATTTCTTTGTGTAATTCTGCAACTTTCTGCTCTCGGTTGGACTTCTTTTCAATTTTATCATGCTGCTTGTTTTCTGGCTTCTTTACAGTTTCCTGTGTTGCCTTTTGGTCTTTTATAAAAATTCCCCCAGGAACCCCATCTTGCTCATTTACTTTTCTATTTCTCAACCAGTATTGACTTCTAGCTTTCTCAACTGTAGCAACAGTTATCCTTTCAATTTCATCTTTAGTTAGTCTTCTAACACTACACTGATTAGGCGCCTCAACAGAATGTGGCTCTATGTAATCTTCATCAGAATCATAAAAGATCTGCTGCTCAGCCATATGGACATTATACTTCTGATTGGAGACATCATATTCATTGCCTTCATCGTCTGAAGAAAAATTACTTTCCTCAACATAATGAAGAACATTTGAAGTCAAATATACGGTGTGATTTTCTCCCTTATTTTCCTTCAGCAATCCTTCTTCTTGCATCCTTTGAGCCACAATGCAATAATCTGGAGAATGTGGCTGATTGCAAACTTCACAAAAGTAATTATTACTCACCATATAAGTTCCCCTCTTGCTCAATGGATCAGGGGTCTCTTTGCCTCTTGGCCTGGATGCAATAGGTTTCCCATCTTTCCAATCTGTATTGTACGACATATCATGCAACCTTGGTCTTTCACCCCTATTCTAATTTCTCTAAGTATTCTCTTGTCTGTACTCATAATTACTGCTTTGCTGAGGAGGCCTGGGGTTGTCTCTCTTATTAACTATACCCGCAGCCTTTCTGTTATTTTCAATTGTCAATGCAATTTTCTGTGCTTTAGCCAAATCTCTTGGGGATTTACTTCTCAGTTCATACCCTATCTTAGGATCAAATGCACTTAAATAAATAATCAGAGCAGCAGAATCTGACAACCTCGATCTAGGAGGCACTTTAGTATGCAACTTGTTGAACTTTCGGTTGAAATCATAAATCAAATCATTCTAATTTTTCTGAATTCTCACTAATTCATGAAAAGCCGCATCTAGAGCATTTTGATTCCCATATTGATCTAAGAATTTGTCTTGGAATGCTTGGAGAGAATTAATTGAACATGCTGGCAGGCTGTTGAACTAATCCCTGGCATCTTCAAGAAGTGACATCATGAATAACTTCATATGTAAATCCTCACAAGGCGCATCTATGTCTTGAATGAAAACATTAAAACTCCTTAGATGCTCTTCAGCTTTAATTACATTACTCCCTGTAAATTTGGGCACCGTGTTTCTCCAACTGCTATCCATAGAGTAAGGATATGGCTAGAAGCCAACTAAATCAAATTGTCTGATTGCGGTTGCATGCCGATGAGGAGGAATAGGTGGATTATGATACTGATGCATGTAATTATTATACTGTGCATTCTGCTGTGGGATATATTGCTGACCAGGAGGTGGATACATACCTGTATGCTGTGTGGGAATATGAGGTGGACGAGTTGGTTGCTTGTAATGATTCCCACTCTAATGGTGAGGAGATACAGGTGGACCAGAAGGCCCTGCACCATGACTGCCCTGTTTATGAGGTGGGACATATTTTGGGCCACCAGATGTTTAATCATTAAGTTGAGTCTTCTATAATTTAGCGTCCAACTCCTTTGCCCTCTTCCTATATAATTCAAGCTGAGCCCTTAACTTATATGGAGTCTCATGATCAACAAACACATTCTGATTATCTTGCATATTCTGGTTATCATACTCTTTCTTCTTTCTAGCTTCAAACTCAGCCAATTCCTGAGGATTGTAGAACGGATTTACTTGCTCGTCAGGGGTACGGGGATCTGTACCTGAATCATCTCTCCATGTCTCATAACGATCATAAGTTTCAAGGTGTGCATTAAATGTTTTATCTTTATCTGTCATGCACATATCTTCATTTATTCCTTTTACCTTTTTAGCTTTGTCACCCTTGTGTGTCCATTTATTGCTGTCAGTAGGAGCTCCAGAATGACCTCTCCTGTATTGAGATCTTCTTCCATTCATGCTTGCACAACTGCAAAATCTTTATCAGAGTTGCCACTCACTTTTCAAAAAGTGAAAATGTTTATTACTTGTAGTTCCCAACGGAGTCTGTGCAATATCTCTGACTCTATGATTAAGGCTCTGATTCTGATTGTTCCCCAATGGAGTTGCAATTTGTTAGCTCTCAAAAATGCAGGTTTGAACCATGAAAGGTTGCCAAGCTTTCACGGCGTTTCAGGGTAACATAACAAGGTTTGAAACAATCAAACCTTCTACTCTTCTAGTGTTGCAAGACCAAGGCGGGTGTACCTATCTTGAACAATGCAGACTTAACTTGTGATTATCTTTCTGAAATGCTTTGTCCACGATGGCAAATAATAGTGAACAAATGAAACCAAACTTGATAACTTCCTTCTGATCTAAATCCTAGAATGCTTAATCAATAAATATAAAGAAACTGAAATGGATTCAAATAGTGAAATGCAGAGACTAGTTCCTTGTTGGGTAGGTGGAGTCAAATGAGATCAAGATGAGCAGCACTCTTTGGATGAGATACAAATTATCTGGCATATGATTTATTCATAACTTGTATGAATATGCAATATTGTGACTACTAAGTTCTACTTTAATGATCAAGATGAATACTCCGTTACTGTGGTCAGTAGGGATTTAATCTTCATGAAAGAACCAATTGATTAATCCACACGAAATATAGCATATGTGTATTGATAGAGTAAACATAAACTGCTATGTCAACTTAAATAACCAGAAAAATCAAATCATGGAACAACATGATTGCTTTCATTTAATTCAACGGATAAGCGTACGAGAAAAATACAACAACATCAAAGCCAGATCTCATAAATACCTCTATTGAGAATCATGCAACAATAGCCTCACGATTGATAATTTTATTCTAATGTATCTACTTGCAGTGTATTGAAAAATCTAATCTCTGGTGGTACCAATTAACAACTACATCATGCTTATATATACATCAGCATGAGAAAATATCCAAATAAAATATTGAGTCGGCCTAGCGCCAAATTCGGGCTCAAAATATGTCAGCCTGCAACAGTTATTCAAATAGATTCATGTCAGCCTCAACAATTTGAAATTCTATTTTCATCAGTGAGTAGTCGGCGGGACATATCACAACCTATGCCGAAGGCAATTCAAACGTTCATCGCTCTGCTCGTATCTTGTTTTCATATTCGCTATAGCAACCTGTTGGTTATAGTGAAGTCATGCTGTAATCTCTTGTTTCGCTATAACCCCATGATATCGGTGAAATGTCATGCAGAATTCAACGGGCTACACTGAGGGTCTTTTATCATTCATAGGTCACCAACACTCCCGCCGAAATACAATTCCAATACACCTTTGCTAAGACAACATCCATTCGGGGAGAAGTCAAAAAGACCATTTTGAGTTTCACCGAGAGCCACCTTCCTGACTTCATGTCGCTGAGACCAGGCCATCGTTATGCCAAAAATGAGAAGTGTCGCCATAGGTTATCGCCTTTGGGGAGACATCTCAAAGACTAGACCAAGCTTCACCGAAGACATCACTTATATTCAAGTCACTGTGACAAATGACTTCCCCCGCCGACGGGCCCACCTAGATATGTATGTCACTAAAACATTTTGAACTCGGCAAGATGTCCCAAAGAGTATATCGGGTTGCACCGAAAGCCTTAGAATCATGTTGCCAAGAGTATACTGATCTCACACTGATATTCGTTAGTTTTGTTCACAATCGCTATAGCTTACTGCTCTCGGGGAGACCTTATGTAGACAATGCAATATTACACCGAAGGCCTCGAAGTCAACTCGAGAACAAAAGTGTTCACCAAGACAAAATGGTTTTCACACTGATAGAGTCCACCTATCGCTATAACTTGAAATCCTCGGTGAAACGCTATGCAGAGTGAATAGTTATACCGAAAGCCTCGAAAGCAACCCATTCGTGAAAACACCACCGATCTCTCACCGAAAGCCACATACATGAACCCTGCCAGCAAGACACACCGAGCCTGCTGAGACACTATAACGATGCCCTAAACCTTCACTGATAGGAATACCTTCTATCATTGAAACAACATTCAAGTTATGTCGAAAACCACTAGTAGGAAAATCACATCACCATAACAAAAGATAAGTCTTGCCGATAGGCAATATAGACTTATGAAAGCGAAAAAATGTTCAATGGGTGAGGGAGACAATATAAGACTTATGCCGATAAGCATAAAAAGGTGGAAAATGCAAGACAAAGGGTTAAAAGGAACAATATGGAAAAATATAGATGAAATATATATACACACAATAGGACTAGATATGGAAGTTCATGAGTGAAATTATATGTAAAATCATTAGATTTTTATAGTTCTAATAGTGGCTCCGTCTGGGGATGAATGATAGTTAGATCATTGCAAGGATCCAGAATCTTGGGTGAGCAGACCAGACGCAAAATGATGAACCAGTGAGCATAATGGAAATGGAGATGAAGGAATGAATGCAAATTGAATGCAAGATGGAGATGAGTGCAAAGCCCTAAACTACTGTGCATGGAAAAGAATTTTAAAGAGGACAAGCAAGAGTTGGCCATGCACTGGCAACCCTTAATCCTCTGTGTTGCTTCATCTGTTCTGAGCTATTACAATATTAGACTCAAACCAAGCTTTCCCCTTTCAAACACCTGGTTTTCTCTTGAGTTTATCGGATTCTTTTTGAAGATACTCATGCAATCTTTCCTATCACTATTGTTGCAAGTTCTCAGAGTATCATCATGCTTGGATTGGCCCAAAATCCCTACATCATCCTGTAATTCAAATTCTTCAACACCTTGGGACAAACCCCTATTATTACCAACATACAAGATGCATGCATATGAAATACAACATTTTATATTATCTCTCTCACTGTCATGTATTATGAAACATTCTCCCAACTGTATTGAAAATTTATCATCAAAGTGCTTCACTTGAGAAACAAAGTGTTCTGCTATATCAACACTGTCTGAAACACACAAATCTGAAACCTTTTGCACCTCTCCAGTATCATTATTTGGAATCAACATTAGATCATGACTCATATTTTCAATATCATGCATATGTGGACCAATAAAATTTGGACCTCTATCATCCTTGGTATGCAAACAAATGTCTTCTCCACATGAGTTAGAAATTTCAGAATCACATACCTTTTCTTGAACAAACACATGCATTTGGTCAACTCCAAAAGTCTCACCATCAACTTGAGAAATGCACTGAGAATTACATGAATTATTGCACAAAAAACTTTCACTGTCGAAACAAATGCAAGCTGGACAAAGAACCTCAGGATCACCTTCATGTGTATATCTCTAATATTCAAGATTCAGTAAATTGGAGATTTGCTCACAACTGAGTAAACAAGTTTCCACATTTTTACTATTACAGTCACATTCATCACTTTTGTCATCATCAAAAAGAGGTCCAAAGTCATCAGAGAATGAGATAACAAGAACATTACCAGCATAGTCACTTGTTCCATAATTTGATACATCACCTTGTTTGTCTAAAGACATCTATTGTTCAACATCAAGTGGATCTGAAAATACCTGAAATTTATTCTTGGGCATACCTTGGCAAAACATTCTTTGATCATCTTCTAAAACTTCATCATGCAATGGGCCTAAAAATTTTTGGAAACCATTCTCAAATTTACAAACCTCCTCTTCATCGAATGTATCTTTGTAGCTTTCAACTGTAGTTGGAGGCATTGTATATTCAATATCAATATTTCCCATTGCCTCTTCATCCTGATCTTCATAAGAGGTAGAAGAATCCTCTTGCTGCATATCAAAATCCATAGGTGCATCTTCAAAATCTGAATACTCATTTGATCCCTCATAACACACACTGCTCTCCCTGTCACAATCTGTTATGCAAGAGAGATATCTTGTACCTTCATTTTCACTATGCAAGCAATCACAGGAATCATACTGACTTGCACATATCTCATCATCTATTGGATGCATCGTTTGATCAATTTCTCTACACTCATTAGGAATACAATCATTGGAATCAACATTGACAATGTTCTCATACCCTATCTCCTCCATGGCATCAATGAACATATTCAAGTGACCACATGCACACTGTATTGACGACCATGACCAATAAGCTAATTCAGGCTTCCACACTTTTATGAATTGAGCAACAAAAAGGGATATTGTAGGCTTACAATTAGGAGGCAATTGTATGAAGACACTCATCATCCTATTGTACAGAGAAGTAAAATCTTCTCCTTCATACTTCCTTATGCCAAAAAATGCATCAAAGGGGTAAATTCCAACATATTCATCAGCATTAGATTGTTGGTTCTGATACATACCTTGTTGCAGATTCTGACTGAAATCTTCAAGTGGGCAAGAATTATGCTACACTTGACACTGATCACATTGGCATTGCACTTGACATTGATCACATTGGCATTCTTGATAACTTGCCAATCTTTGTCCAGGAGGGACTGGATAAACATTTTCTTGCTCCTACTGTAAATTTTGATTTTCTTGAATCTCCAATAACCCTTGGGAAGCCCAACTTGGTGTAGATAGATCTCCATATTCCTCAAGAAATCGATCCTGAAATCCTTGGAGAGATTTAATAGAAGCTACTAGTAGGTTGTTGAACCAATCCCTAGCATCCCCAATAAGTGACATCATGAACAACCTCATATGTAAATCCCCATATGACATATCCAAACCCTCAATGAAATCATTGAAGCTCCTCAAATGATCCTCAGCAGTGATTGTGTTACTCCCTATAAACTTAGGGACAAGGCTTCTCCAATTCATATCCATAGGGTAAGGGTATTGTTGAAGCCTTGTCAGATCGAATTGCTTGATCATTGTTCTGTATAAATGGGGAGGGAAAGGTGGGTACATATTCTGTTGTGCATGATATGCACTACCTTCATTGTGAAAATTTCCAATTGTATTATCAGGCATTTGAGGAGTCCAATGCCTACCTGCATTTGTGTATTCACTCGTTCCATATACAAATTCCATTCTTCATCAAACCTTTTCAGAGTCGCCACCTACTTTTCCAAAAGTAG
>VDFB02190565.1:0-20320 GCA_007258455.2 Sequoia sempervirens
TGGAGATGTTGTCAGCTTCTTTGAATGTGACCGTTCGATAATCTAACAGAAACAAGAGATCGACAGTGAAGATTTAAATTTGCATCAAATACAATTGAAGCCATTGGGCATGCAAGTAAGCTTTAATGGCAGATGAGACATCTTTTGGCCATTTCTCATAAATTCTAAGTATTTAATTTCAGGCTATCTTAACCACAAGGGCATTCAAGTGTTTTCGAAGCGGTCTAGAGCCAAAGATAGAGTTTTTTCAAAGCAATTACAGCAGGGTTTGATTTTCTACAGGGCGCGAAATCCCGTGAGTTACTTTCTTTATCAATGTTTCCATTTGAATGTGATTCTTGTGGAGGGTTGTTTTGTGTTGGTCAGTGGTTTTCTGGATTAAGGTTCTAGGGTTACTGGTTCTTTTGAATTGTGGGAAATTGCAAAATTCTATTGTAATTTTGTTTTGGGTAGCCCTAGTTTGTTCAGAAATTTGATCTTAGGAGAAGCCTTGGTTGTTTGAAATGGCGCCACTAAAGCAGCATTCTGGCCTTATTGATTATTTGCAAAGGAATCTATACAACGATTTCCTTGACCAGTTCCCTTTGTCAACAAATGACAAGAAGAGGGGTTTGATCTTAATAAATGGGACAGCCTTAGGTGAGGGATTAATATATAAAACCTATAACATTGCGGATGCTAGGGTACAAATGATGGGCTTGGAAATGTTTAGGAGATGGTATGGGCAGCGAAATATGTCTCATCCTTTTTCAAATGGTTGGAGATATGATATGGGAAAACTTGTGGTGTCGAATGTATTTCTTGATGTTGACCTACTCAGGGTAGTGGCTGCACGATATGATCCCATCACAAGGATTATCAGGGATAATGATGGCGGGGTTTTACTAAATATAAATGCAGATGAGCTTCGGTAGGTTTTTGATTTAAGTGAATACAACTCATTCTTGGTTCGGATAGACCTTGATGAAATGAAGTAGGAATATGCCAGGGCACAACCTCTTTTCAGATTAAAGTTGCTTCCTCCTCATCTAGCCAGGGCGGGCAATTCAATGATTCACATCAACCCAACTGACCGGGAACCTTTCAGGTTGAGTTGTTTTGCTGATCATTTCTTGGCAACTTTTTATTCACTTTTCCAAATTTTAGGTTTCATCCCTAATACCGTGATGCCCATTGCTTATATGTTTATGGGGGCTCAAATTCAGCATCCTAACTTTTCTGTAGTGTACGACTATGCTTCTTTCCTTGCTGAAAGGATACATGAGGGTTTACTGAACTTGTATGTGGGGGACACTGGTACTCCTTATTAATGCATATGTTCTTGTACAAGAATGTTGATTTCTTCTCAGAGAAAATGGAGTTGAGGCAGGAGATGAATGGAGAAAAATTACCAGTGTAGGCTTGGAGTGCAGACTTGTCTTACAATAAGGGAGATGCCAGTTTTGTGCAGTTTGATAACTGCTTTGCTTCCAGGCTTAGAGCTAGATTGATGGTGAATGTTCCAGGGATTCCTAAGGATTTGCATGACTTCCTCTGACCCAAAGTGAGGAAGCCTGATTTGAAGATGTGTCATAATTGGGGTGACATCATTCTATACCCTGTAAGCACTGTCCTAAGGGTTTATGGTTTCCAGGGAGCTCCTCATATTCTCCCATATAATGTACCATCAAGAATGGGATTTGCAGAGGTCATGTGGCAACTAGGTTGCATTCATGAAGATAATTTGAAAGGAAAAGGAAAAGGGACTTTGTTCCCTAATTATACTGTTGTTTCAAACTTTGTTTTTTCCAAGGGAGGATGGGTTCACTTTGACAGATATTTTGATGACTACCATTTGAAGAGTGGATCGAGGAGGCAGCATGACCCTGAAGGATTCTTTGCCCTATTTAGGCAAATAATTAAGGGTGGCAAGTTTTCTCATGTTTTCAATTTTCCTGAGGATTTGATTAGAAATGAGTTCGATTTGAGCCAGCATGAATTAAATAAAGAGAAGTGGATTGCTTATGAGAAAATGCTGGCCATGGTGCATAAACTGGATCCAAAATATGATCCATTGATGGAGTTCACTCCATTTCATAAAAGAATTGATTTCTTGATGAATAATTTCAAAGAAATCATGAGCACCTTGAGAACCAAGAAAATAAACTTGGAACTAGACTAGGGAATTCAAGGATTAGAGGTGAGGCCTGAAGAAACAAGGCCGACCTATCAACCACTAGTGGATAGGCCTCTATACAGGAGGGAGAGAGATGATAGCAGTGATGAAGGAGGAGATAAAAAAGGGAAACAAATAATGAAAACATCATCACAACCGGGTCATGGGATTAGGAAACCTAGGGGGATAAAGATTGTGGATTTAGATTCACCACCTAGAAATGACCCTATAGAGTTACCATCAGAGCCAAGCCTTAAGAGGCGAAGAGTTGAGGAGTCACAAGAGGCTCTGGTGGATGAAATAATAATAACTGATCAGGACATGCAGGTTGGTATCCCCTCCCCTCCTAGATTAGCACAATTGGTGCTAACTGATATGGATATAAAGGGGTAGTGTGTACATGATGCCAGGATGGTGGCTTGCAAGGCGTTCTTGGATGATGATGCCTTCGTGAAAACTCCTGTGTTCTTGCAGTTGATCTGGAGGATGAAACTTGATGAATATCAGGATAAATGCAAGACCAGGAGGGAATCAAGACCTGATAGGTCTAACTAGGAGAATGATGATGAAGTTAAAGCTGAATTAATGGAGCAATTCAAAAGCATCACTCCTGATGAAGGAAGGAAACTTGTATCTCAGGCTGGTGTCTTACTCCTCCCTAAATGGGACATAGCTGATGTTGTAGCATTCAATGCTATTATGCAGTCTAAGCATCCTATGCAAAACAGTGAAGAAGAAGTCAAGGCAGCTCTACAAGACTCTGCTTTTAGTGAGGAATATAAAACTTTAGCCATATGGGCACTGGCACCTTAAGGTAGAAAACCAAATGTGGTTGATATTATCCCAAGTCTAAGGGGTGTGCTCATTATCAAGAGAGCTTCTAAAACCTCAACAACAGAAGCCACAAGCCTGACACTGAATGTGGCCAAATTGGCCCAGAAGACAACTGAAAGAGATGAAGCTAAAAAGAAAAGCTTGATGGAAAAGTACAATGCAATAATTGGGGAGTATAGTAGAATGTAGCAAAAAAATGTTGAGCTACAGTCTGAAGTAGATAGATTGAGATACGGGTAGGTGGGAGAATCCTCCAGTGCCTCTACTATCAGAGTATTACCTACTACTTTGGGGTCATTGTCCCCTATTATCCCAATCATTTCTACTCCTGGATCCCCAATTCAGACACCTGCTAATAGCCCTGCACCAGGGCCAGTCAAAGAGGAAGATGAGTATTCTACAGATCCTACCAAAAAGTAGATGATGAATAAAATCATAGAATTATAGGTTGCCCTAAGGGCGAGTGAGGATGGTGCTATGGCTAAACACAATGAGGTGTTTGACACCATTTTGAGGCATTTAAATGAGAAGGTTGATTCTAGATTGCTAGCTGTACATTCTTTATATTCTTTATTCTTGGGTGGAATACTAAACATTAACAGAGATCGGGAAGTGGTTCTACCTATGGTTGAGAAGTGGATCCCTCGGGCCATTGATTTAGATGTTATGTTTAAGGCTTCCAGATTTGATGTAAATAACAGGCCCCAGTTATTAAAGCCTACTCAAATCTTTGTGAAATCATTGAAGGGATTCCAGGCCCTGCCTGATGATATGAGTAGGAAAATTAGAGAACTAGTAAAGAGTTTTGATGATTGGAATGACACTTTTCTACCAGATGTAATAGATGCACAAGGAAATATTAAGACACTACAGCAGTGGCAAGATAGGGCAGAAGAGGTTATTAATGCACAAATCAAATTGATTTGTGATGACTCAGACCATGACTTGTTGGTAAGCAACATGGATAAAATAATTAATACCAGCATGTTCTTAGATTCATTTGAGAGGGAGGCCAACCAGGTTGCGGTGAAATTCACACCTTACAATACCAAGGTGAGGGAGGTGGTGAATTTTAATTGGCCAACAGATGAGGAATATCAGAATTGGGTGGACAAGTACTTAACCGAAGAGGAGTGAAACGGTGTCTATTACTGGCAACTGACAGCTCAATGATTATATTATAACTGATTATGGTTTTGTTTCCATGGCATCTTTGGGCACAGGTTCTGAGGTGTAACAAATGCTGCAGCTATTATGTAATGAGTATAAATCAACGAAAAGATGCTCCGGGACTTGGTGGTTTTGATCATAGTTTTGAATTGGCACATAGCGGTCTAATTGACTGGTGACATGTGTAATTTCCGGCCCGATGCTTGTTGCTCCTTCATTTTCTATAAGAAGGATTTCAAGGCCAGAAATAATGGTTGGAAATTCAGATATTTTGAAGGTCGAGTCTAGGTATAGTTGCAGAGCAGATTGTAAGAACCTTTTTGAATGTTAAGGAAATTTAGGTTTCGGGTTATCCTTTAATGGGTTTTAAAGTTATGGAGATTTGATGTTTCATAAGCAGCACTAGTAGCATTTGAGCTATGATGTTATATCTCGAGCTCATGTCTCTCCTCTGTACAAACATATCATAATTTTGAATAGAATAATCAAGGATTATGATGTTCATCTCATTGCTCTGATGTGTGTTTTCTATTTTCTCTTTAATTCAAAGAATTAATTAAAGTGCTTGGATGGAATCATGGATGGGTATGTTTGTAGAGGGATTTAGTAAGAAGTATTGGGCTGGGACAGGAATTGACACTATTGTAATGCAATATTGCTAGGGATCATGCATGCTAAGTATTTAAATCTGTTGTTGAATCATGAATGTTTGTGAATTTGACTCCCCAATGGTATATGTCACTGATCTAAATTGTATGAATTTGTGAAACTTTGTGTCTGTATGTCTTTGCTTAGGGCTTGTCACCAAATTGCAAATAAAATGACTATCATAAGTTATGGAATAATGTTGAAATAATCTCATGCTCCAAGTAGTTGATATTACTGGTGAAAGGGCAATTCATTTTAGTGGTATCCTATTCTGTTGAGCTATTTGTGGGATTATCTATGAATCGTTAATGATTGTTTATGAGTTTGGTGCAGAGATCATAAACACATTATAGGGACCACCCTCTTGGGTCTTGCAGAGCCCAAAGTGTAGGAGGTTATTATTAAAATCCTCGTCAGTTGGTCCAAGTCCTTTGAGCTTCCCTTGATTGGAATTGGCAATTCCATAAGTAGATTAGAAGACCAACCTAGTTTACAGGAAAAAACACCAACATGATCGATTTCATATTATATGTGTTGAAGACTTTAGAATTTAAATTACATTAATTTATGGATATGTTGTATCTATAACACTACAAAACCATATGCTCTTTGCGTTTGCATTTTAAAATACACATTTATATACATAGATATAGATTTCTTTAATGATATGTTGCATTTATTGTTCTAGGAGAGCATCATTAATTGCATTTACATTTACATTTGAAAATGCATATACATATATATATATGTGTGTGTGTCAATGTATTATTATTGTGTGTCATTTTATATTCGGTGTTCGAGAGAAACAACCCATTAGATGCAGCACATGGATAAAAATTCATAAAATCAGATCTCCCATACATATTTTGTTGGAAACCTATGCCTATTCATGTATCCTAAAATTACAATAGTATCCATGGGGCCTCTTACACAAGCTATAGTAATCACAAAAATTGTAAAAGCCCCTTTATATCATGTTTGGACTACAAAACCCTCAAAAATAGGGTAACTCAGATTATGATTTGTTGGAGAGTTGTATGGACAAAATCATTAGCACCGGCTCATTCTTGGAGTCTTTTGAAAGAGAAGCGAATCAGGTGGTAGTTAAGTACAAACCTTATAGTGTCAAGGTGAATGAGGTGATCAATTTTGATTGTCCAACTGATGAAGAGTATAAGGCGATCCAATTGGTACAGCAGAGCATATGTGCTTCTGTTGATGCTTGTTTGCTCCTCCTTTTTTTTTTTCTATAAGAAGGATTTCAAGGCTAGAATGCGGGTTAGCAAGTTAGATATTTTTGGTTGAGTCTAGATGAAGTTACAAAGAAAATTGTAAAGTCTGATGGTTTTAGGAAAAATGCAATTTAGGTTTTGAGTCATTCTATAGTAGGTTTTGAATTCATGGGGATTTTATGTTTTATGACAGTAGTGGCATTTGAATTCATATGATTAATTCAAACTCATGTCTCTCCATTGTTCAAGCATATCTAAATTTTGAATAAAATGATCAAGGGTTGTTTCGTTCATCTCATTTGTGGTGTGTATGATTCTTTTTTTAGTTTTAATTCAAGGAATTAATTAAAATGCTTGAATGGGATTGTAGGTGGATATGTTCTATATAAGCTATTTTATTTTTTCTGTCTTATCTTATACCATTTTACGAGAATGGGGGTGCCAATGTACGAGAAGATCTTTGGAAACTAGGCATGAAAATTGAAGGTTAAAGAGAATGGGGGTTCCAAACTTACAGTACTCATTGCCCCTTGGTAGTCGATTTTCCGTGAGTTCCCTCAACCTCGTCCTCGGCGCTGGTATTGACCTTGTTTTTACTCCTCCAAACTCTTCCTCGACGCTGATATTGACCTTGTTTTCACTCCTCCAAACTCTTTGTTGGCGCTGGTATTGACCTTGTTTTAACTCCAAACTCTTCCTTGGCGCTGGTATTGACCTTTTTTTCACTCCTCCAAACTCTTCCTTAGCGTTGGCATTGAGCTTGTTTTCACTACTCCAAGCTCTTCCTCGGCGTTGGCATTGACCTTTCCGCCTTCTCCATTTGATGAGCTACAACTGGTTTAGGTGAAAGCTTTTATAGTATGTTAATTAAGTTCTAAAGATTTGGTGCCATTGCTAGGTTTTAATATTCTACAATATAGTTAAGTATATATTAGCTATATTTTACATAATAAATAATATAATTATTCAACATTATAATTAGATATTATATTATTTAACAAAATTATTAAATACATATATAAAGAGTGTTATAATTAATGATTAATATGAGTATATTTTTATATAATACAAAATATAATTAATATAATATATATTTAATATAATAGTAATATATATTAATATGAGAGAGAGAAACTAAATTTTGATTGGTTGTTTCATGTCAACAATCCAAGGATGGCATGTGTCCTTGGGGAGTTATGCTCAAGGTAGCATGCCATTTTATTAAAGATATGATAGTTCTCCTTTAAGACCTCTTCAATGTACCCATTGCACACTTAAGGAGACAAAGATAAATATAGGGATGAAAATATAGAGAGAGAGGGAGATAATGACAAACATACAAATAGAAAGGGAGACAGAGAGATAGAGAGGGGTAGAGAGACAAAGAGATAAGGTTGAATAGATAGAGATATAGGGAGGGTGATTGATATATCTCTCTCTGTCGCTCTTTATATCTCCCACTATCTATGTCACTCCCACCTCTTCCCCCCTCTATCTATTGAGCTATCTCTCCCTCTCCCCCCTTTCTCTCCCATTCACTCCATCTCTCCCTCCATCTCTCCTACTCTATATCTCTATCTCTATTTCTCTTTTTATCTCCCCTCTTGCTCCTCTCTATATGCTCAAGGTAATTATGAGGGTGGAGGGTGGGCTTAAGGGGAGGTAGGGAGGGTAGAGAGGGAGAGAGTGGAGGAGAGGGTGGGAGAGGGAGGTGGAAAAGAGTGAAAGGAGAGTGGGGAGAGAAAGGCAAGAAGAGGTGGGAGAGAGAGTGGGAGGGAGGTAGGAAGAGGTGGGGGAGAGAGTGGGAGGGAGGTATGCAGGAAGAAGATTAGGAGAGAAGTGGGAGGGAGGTAGGAAGAAGATTGGGAGAGTGGGAGAGGGTGCAAGAGAATGGGAGGAGAATTAGGATGAGGAGTAGGAAGAAGGTGGGAGAGAGTGGCCAGAGGAGAAGTCTTGAGAGAATGGTAGAGAGTGGGAGAGTGGGAGATAGGGAGGGAGAGAGTAGGAGAGAGTGGGAGAGGGTCTTGGTGTGGGAGAGTGGGAGAAGAGTGTGGGAAGTGGGAGAGAGTGAAAGTGTGGCTACATAGGGTTTCTATACATAGTATGTAGGAGAATGGTATCTCTATTTTGAATTAAACCTTGTTTCTATGTAGTAGTTTTAAATTCATTTTTGTTGTTATGCTCTATAATTAATAGTTTATATATTGTACTCTCTCTATACAACATGCCCTTGAAAATTGGAATGAAACCTTGTTGCAAAAGAAGGTAAACACTAATGAAAATGGTTAATTGGTATTGTGGAAGATGTGATAAAACTTGTGAATGTGATTATAAATGTACTTCAATGCAAAGTGGAAGACCATACTTCATTCACTTGGATTACAACTTTTGAAGAAGTGGTAGAAGAAATTAAGGGTGTAACAACAAAAGAATTGAACATTTTGAAGCATGAAAAACAAGATGATGTTAAGTTTTCACACATTATACAAAAGGTCCTTTTCAACATATATATCTAAGTTAGTTAATGCCATTTTGTCATAATATACTTCTTTGATGCTGTCAATACTAAATCTAATGATAGATGAACATTTTTACTTTTAAATTTATTGTTCTTGGTTGATTGTTGTTATAGACAAGTTGGTATGATTTCAAATTTCAATGTGTACCCTTATATATAGGAATTGAGATAAACAATGACACAAACAATAATGAAATCAAATTGATTGCTTTCCAAATTCATATTCATGAAAATGTAAGCATTTTTTCAAGTCAATAGGCATCTTGATAAAGATAACTCTCGGCATGTTTTACATAGATTATTAATTAATATAAGAGTACATGCTAGACAAAATATTAATACTAAATATATAGGAAAATGAATTTAAAAAGTACATATTTCTCAAAAAATAAAATATTAATATCTTTCTCTACTTATCTCTCTCTATATATATATATCCCCCCTCTATCTCCCTATCTCTCTATATATTTATTTCTCCATCTATCTCTCTCTATATCTCTATCTATTTTTATCCTTTTGCCTCTCTCATTCTATATTCATCTCTACCTCTATCTATAGGGAGAGATACAAAGGTGAAGCATTGGACCTTCCCAAAGATCCACCAATCTCAACACTACTCCCAACTATTTTAAGCATTTAAGTACATATTGTATGCTAGATTAGGAGGCATGTGTGAACTAAATGTGTTACATATCCATCAACGTTAAATTATTTGGATGATCAGAAAAACTTCAAGAAATTGTAGACATAAAGAGAAAGATTAAATAAAAACTAAATGAGATACACTCTTGACAATCTTTGTTTGGGATTTTCACTGCTATTTGGTTCTATGTTATATTCTTTTCAAAATTAGATTTTTTTTATTATGATCAATTAAATAGACTCTACAAGAAATGCATAAATATATTGTCCTGTGTAAGAAGCCCACGAATAGAAATAATAATTTGTTGATAAATCACAAGAGATAACTCTTTGCAGTCAAACACAAATCTCTAGATTTTTCACACTGATCCAATAATTATAGCCAATAAATTAGAACAGTAGTATCAATCTTAGTTCAATGGTATATGTCAATATCAAATTCATAATTAACAATAAATTTTAGATACTCCACACTGGACAGTGAAACAAATTGAAAAGTTGTCTTTATTTGCATCTCCTCTAGAAACTCATCTATCTTGTAAGCCAGGTAACATGTGAAAACACTATGTACTGGCTTGTGTTGCTAGAATTGGCAGTCATGTAAATTTTTGTATCATACTGGCTAGTATAAGTTCTACACTAAGGGCCTCTACCATTTTGATGGAAAAAAAACATGATAATGGGTCTCATTAACTTAATCCCCTAATTTATGAAGAAGACCCTATGGGGGATGATTAATCAAATTGAAAAAGAAGAAAATTCATTATGTAATTAGTACTCCCCTAGTTGAAGTTGACAAGAGGTATATGCAGTATAGAAGTTGCCAAGTCAACTTATTAAAGGCTTTGGACATATCCAATTTGATAATCATTCCAGAATAACAGTAAAATTTTGAGAGGTTGAATGGTTCTCCAGGTGTAGGTGGATTTTCAAGGTGTAATGGCATAAACATTAAAAACATCATAACCCTAATTAAATCCTAATTGAACCCTACTTGAACCTTAATCTAAATGAACCCTAACCTTAACCCTAATTGAACCATAAACCTAACTCTAATGAAACCTTAATTGTAGACTGAACTAAAATAAGCCTAATTGAACCCTAACTGTAACTTGAACTTGATTCTAATCATAACACTAATTGAATGCCAACCCTAACCCTAATTGAACCTAAACCCTAACTCTAATTGAACCTTGTTGTTGGGGTTAAATTAGGGTTCAATTAGCATTCTAGTTAAACCCCGATTGTAAGATTAACCAAAATAAGCCTAAATAAACCCTAACTATAACTTGAACTTGACCCTAATCATAACAATAATTAAATTCTATCCCTAACCAGGTTAACTGAACCCTAATTCCAACCATAAACCTACTTGTTAAACCCTAACCCTAAATCTTATTGAAGCTTATTTTTAGGGTTCAATTAGGGTTTAATTAGCATTCTAGGATGGAGATTAAGGTTAGGTTAGGGTTAGAGTTGTGAATATCTTAATATTAGCTTATAGATTTGAACCCAACTATAATCATAATTGAATCCTAACCCTAACCCTAATTAAACTCTAATTCTAAACCTAACACTAACCATAATTAAATTCTCACTCTAACCCTAATCATAATTAAATCCTATTGTTAGGTTTGAATTAGGGTTAGGTTTAGGGTTCAGTTAGAGTTCTCATATAAATCTTGGGGTTGAGGTTATTTATTTCTTGATATTAGTTTATAAATTTGGCATTAATGATAACTATATTAAAGAAAGAAAAGATAGTATATATTTTTATTGGTATGTGAAATTAAGTACTAATAGGGTTAGAATTATTAATGTCTTAACATGTTAGTTTATAAATTCGACATTAATGAAAAATATTACAAACAAAAGTAAGTATTTTAATCTAGAATTTTATTTGTATGTGAAATGAAGTATTATTAGAATTAGAATTATTAATCATAAAAAATAATTAATCAAATCACAACAATATTTGTAAAGCTTAGAATTAATTATAAAATTAAACTAAATTTTAATTTCTAAAATTTATATAGAATTTATTATCTGGTTTTGAAAATAATCATTTAAATTATAGTAATTATCTACTACAAATAAATCAAATTAATTTTTTTTTTTTAAATAATTCAACAATTATTAATTATAATTTTAGAATAAATTAAGATATATATGTATATATATATGACTAAATTTTCTATTATTATTTTCTTTGTGACCAAATTATTTTATTTTCCTAAAATTACATTAAATTATAACATCAAAAAAATCAAAAACTACTTTGCATGCCTACTTTTTTTATTTTTGAGTTCAATTGCATATATTGTTCTTTAAATTTTTTATTTTTATTTTTAATTCAAGGGGTAAACGCTTTTGACCGGAGCTATGAACCGGATACAACCATTCAACAATACCACCCCAACGGGGTTTGAACCTTGGTGGCAAGAACAACAATGCCACCTATAAACCATCACACCATGCCAATACTGACATATTGTTCTTTAAATTTGAATAACCAATCATTTTGTAAATTAATAATCAAATCACCACAATGTGTGTCTATATATATATATTATATATATATTACAAGAATAAGTATTTAAATCTAGAATTCTATTTCTATATGAAATGAAGTATTATTAGGGTAAGAGTTATTAATCATATAAAAAAATTAAATCAACAAAATATTTTTAAAGCTTACAATTAATTTTAAAATTAAACTAAATTTTAATTTAAAATTTTTATAAAGTATTTATTATCTATTTTAAAAAATAATCAGTTAAAATATATTAATTATTCAATACAAATAAATTAAATAAAACTACATCCTATCTAATGTAGACATCTGTAAAGGTCTGATTTGGTGTATGCAGGGATTATTTGCAATGCATTGGTATACTAGTTGATCATTCTACTATATTTAATATAATTAAATAAAATAAATATTATTTTCAAAATAATTCACCAATAAATAATTATAATTTGAGAATAAATTAAGAAATGAAAAATATATAAAAGAACCTTTTTTTATTTCTTTGCATCCAAATGATTTCATTTTGTAAAATCATATTAAATTCTAACTTCAAAAAATCAAAAAATATTTTACATGCTTATTTTTATATTTTTCAGTTGAATTGTGTTGTTCTTTAAATTTGAATAACCAATCATAAAGCAAATAAATAATCAAATCAACACAATATTTAAAAACTTAAATTTCATTTTAAAATTAAACTAAATTCTATTTTCTAAAATTCATATAATATTTATTACTTAATTATTAAATTCATAATTAATTAAATTATAATGATTATGTGATATAAATGAATTAAATTTAAATAGAAGTACATGTTCCTTTTAAAATAATTCAACAATCAAAGACTAAAATTTAAATTTAAAAGTATTCTTTATATTGTATTTTTTTTATTTTTACATACAAAATATTAAATATTTGAAGTTGATAAGTTTTAAATTTATTAATTATGATGATATCCAAAAACTAAAAAGATTCAAAATAATGAAATAGATTAATTACAAGTGACAACACACAAAATTCTACACTCGTCAATACTAACCATGAAAGTTGCATGGAATTTAATTTGAACATCTATGAATCTTTCTTCTTATATCTAATTAATTTTAAAATGTTTAAGTTGTATACTTGATACGTAATTGAAAAATAATAGTTTAGATTGTATATTTTGTTAATAATTTAATGATATTTGTATTGTGAAATTAAAATAATAATTTAAGAGTAAATGTTCAAAACGATCATTTATTCAATATATATATGTAAAAATTTAAATAACAATTAAAAGAAAATGTTAAAAGATTGTATATTTTATGAATATTTTAATAATTATTATCTTGAAAATTTTAAAATTAATTTCAAAAAAATCTTCATTAAAAATATTATACTTTATTGAATGGTGGTCATATAAACAAGTAAATAAATGAATAGAATGGAAAACATAACAAGTATACAATTTTGAAGAGTTCAAAAAAATTCTTAAAAATTGCTAAATATTTTTTTGATTATGGTATTTGTGGCAAAAAAACCTTGAAAAGCTGTGATAAAAAGTTTATGCTTCCTGAAAATCCGCCCTTATCGCTAAAAGTTTATTAGCCAATAAAATTGAGGAAAATTAATTTTTGAAATTTGAAAAGTTAAATTTTTTGCATGTTTACTTTAACTATATACAAATATTTGTCAAATAGAAAAAAAAGTTGAGTTCTCATTTGTTAAAATCAAAGTTATTAATAACTTGTTAAGGAAAAGGGGTCACCTATAATTCCTTGGCAGGAACTAAAAATGTGATTGTAAAAAAAATACAACTTAATGAGTGAACATACATTTAAAGTTAAAAATGAAATTATAAAACAAATTGTAAATTTATTTTATTTTTCTTCTATAAATATAATTTTTTTATTTGTCGTCTGCCTAGTAATGCCCACTTTTCCTTTTAATGAATGTTTTATTTTGCAAGGGTTGATTTAGTGTTGCCGTTGATCTATTTCCTGCAGATATCAACGGTGCCCACCATCCCATGATCGGGAATTGAAGGATCACGAAATCATGGGCGGGCGCCACGTGTCCTATCCGAGGGATCAAATTTGAGCTATCACTGACCAACTACCATTTGATCTGAGCTGTTCCCCGCCATCCCGCGATGGTGCTTGGGTTGATTGCGAAATCACGGGCAAGCACCACGTGTCTCATCTGATGAAGCCTAAAGAGTAAAGGAAACACTAGCCGGCTTTAAATGTATTAAGGGGCAGATTACTAAAGTGTTCTCTAGACGCACATGTTCTAAATCGACGGATATGTTATAATCTCGCTGGAAAAGTTGTTCGAAGGTTAACGACATGGCTGGAGACTGTGTTAAAGGAACGAGATCAACGACGCCCTTTATCCCGGGATCAGGGATTATAGGGATCACGATATCACGAGTGGGTGCCACGTGCCCTTCCTAAAGGATGAAATCTGCATGACCATTGATAAGCTGTCTCTTCAAGATTGACGGTGCCCACCATCCTGGGATTAGGAATTTTGGGATCGCGATGTCACGGGTGCTTGCCACATGTCTCATCCAATGAAGCCTAAGGAGTGAAGAAAGTGTTCACCGATTTTAAATGTATTACGGGGTGGATTACTAATGCGCTTGTAAGATGCACGTGTTTTATTTCAATGCAAATGTTATGATTTTAAGGGAAAAGTTGCTCAATAGTTAAAGGAAAGGATGATGACCATTTTTGAAGGAGTAGGATTTATGGTAAAAAGATCGACGGTGCCCGCCATCCCGCTATGGTAAATCAAAGGATTGTGATATCGCGGGCAACCGCCACGTGGCATTCCTTCATGGCTTATGACATAGTGGGCCCCTTTATTGTCGTGTTGGTGATTATGTCAGCCTATTTTGAAGATGGTCGTCGATGATTTGATCAAACTGAAGGATCAACAACTCAAATTTAAATATGTATCAAATTATGGTTGGAGCCCTTCGTGCAGCCTGCGAGTGGGCTTTAATGGCGGATGAGACATCTACTGGCAGGATTTGATCAACATAAAATCAATTTACTCCTCTCATTTGTATCACAAAGTATCCAAGTATTTTGTGAAAACAGTTTCAAAGCCAAAGGTGAAATTGTGAGCAGTTGCAGCCAGAAATTGGAGTTTGTGCGAAAAAAGCTGAGTTAATTTTCTCTGTTTCCCAGTCATTCTGCACCTAAATTTGGGAAATGGGGGGGTTTGCTATGCTTGTCACTAAGTTCATTAAAATATTTTGTTAGGGCTATTGTTTAATCATAAATTATGAGGAATTGCGGTATTTTTACTCTGTAATTTCCTATCTCTGCTTAGTCATAGCCACTTGAAGTGTAACATTGTAGTGAGGCCCTAGTTTGTCTAAAATGGCACCAACCAAGCAATACTCTGGCCACATTGAGTATTTGAAAAGAATCTTGTAGGATGATTTCCTAGATCAATTTCCATTATCAACAAATGAGAGAAGGAAAGGTTTGGTGTTGATGCGAGGGAAAATGCTAGGGGAGGGGTTGGTGTGTAATAATTCCAACATTGTTGATGTTAGGGTTCCACTCACAGGCTTAGAAATGTTCAGATTATGGTATGGACAGAGGAATTTTCCTCATGCTTTTAAATGGATGGATGTATAACATGGGAAAGCTGGTTGTTCCAAATGTGTTCCCTAATGTTGACTTACTTAGAGCAGTGGCCAAAAGATATGACCCTATCACACGGGTAATCAGAGATAATGATGGAGGGGTTCTATTAGAAATTAACAGTGATGTTATCCAACAAACTTTTGATTTGAGTGAGACAAGTGATGACTTGGTTCCTATTAATCTTGAAGAAATGAAGCAGGAGTATACAAAATTGAAATCTCTTTTTAGGGTTAAACTACTTCCACCTCATTTGGTTAAGGCAAGGGGTTCACAATTTCACATCAGCCCTAGTGACCAAGAACCCTTCAGATTGAATTGTTTTGGAAAGCCTTTCTTGGCTGCTTTCTATTCACTATGTCAGATTTTGGGTTTCAGTCCTGATGCAGTAATGTCGATTGCATACATGTTCATGGGGGTGCAAATACAACACCCTAACTTCTCTGTAACATATGACTTTGCTTCTTTTTTGGTGGAGAGGATAAATGAAGGACTGTTGAAGCTGCAGAATGGTGATACTGGTACTCAATTCTTTTGGTATTCCATGTTGATGCATATGTTCTTGTTTAGGAATGCTGATTTTTTTGCTGAGAAGATGAACTTAAGACAATCAGTTAATGGAGAAATATTGCCAGTACAGATATGGGCTACAGATTTGTCCTGTAATAAGGAAAGCACCAGTTATGTGCAATTTGATAATTGTTTTGCTGCAAGATTGAGGGCTATATTGATGGTAAATATACCTAGGATCCCTCGAGAAGTGCATGATTTCCTTAGGCCAAAGGAGAGGAAACCAGAATTGAGGGTTTTACATAACTGGGGTGACATTATCCCATATCCAGTCAGCACTGTCCTGAGAATATATGGATTTCAAGGAACCCCTCACATACTGCCATACAATGTGCCACCAAGACTAGGGTTTGCAGAAGTTATGTGGCTGATGGGATGTATTCCTGAAGATAACCTAACTGGAAAGGGGAAGGGAACATTATTCCCTGATTATACAGTAGTGTTTGACTTTACATTTTCAAAGGGAGGTTGGACACATTTTGAAAAATTCTTTGTTGATTACCATTTGAGATTTGGTCCAAGGCGACAACATGATCCTGAAGGTTTCTTTGCTCTTTTCAGACAAAGAATAAAATGTGGAAAATTTGCACATGAGTTCAATTTCCCTGAGGAACTGATCAGGAATGAATTTGATTTAAATAGACAGGAATTGAACAAGGAAAAGTGGATAGCTTTTAGTAAGCTATTGGATATTGTGCATGAAATGGATCCGACGTATGATCCATTGATGAAATTCACTCCATACCACAAGAGAATTGATATTTTAATGAAGAGTTTCAAGGAGATAATGGACACCTTGACAACCAAAAAGATAAATTTAAGGCTAAGTCTGGATATGCAAGGACAAAGTGATATGCCAATTGAAACAAGGTCAGTATGTCAGCCTATAGAAAGGCGGCCCATCTATAGGAGGAAAAAGGATACTGGGAGTGATGAGGAAGAAGTAGACATAAAAGGGAAGAAAATAATGAAGGCACCTTCATGACCAGGCCCAAAATTCAAAGTAGCTAGGGCTGTCAAAGTTATTGAATTAAAATCTTCACCAGAGCGCAGTCCCCCATCACCACCACCTGAGCGAAGCCCTAAGAGGCAAAGAACTGATCACCTACCTAAGGATCTCACAGATGAAATTATTGTTACTGATCAAGACATGCAGGTAGGTATGTTGTCCCCTCCTAGGTCAACTGAATTGGTTCTATCTGATTTGGATATGAAGGGTAAGGGTGTGCAGGATGCAAGAATGGAGGCTTGCAAGGAGTTCTTATATGACAATGCATTTGTAAAGACTCCTATATTCTTGCAATTGGCATGGAGGATGAAATTTGAGGAATATCAAAATAAATGAAAGGAGAGAAGAGAACTAAGGCCTGACAGGTCAGATCAGAAGAATGATGAAGAAGTGAAAGCTGAACTAATGGAAGAGTTCAAAAACATCACTCCTGAAGAAGGAAGACAACTAGTGAATCAGGCTGGTGTTTTGATTTTTCCTGAATGGGACACCACAGATGCATTGGCTTTCAATGCCATTATGAAGTCCAAGAATCTTTTTCAGGATTCTGAAGAAGAAGTTAAGGTAGCATTACAAAACTCTGCCTTCAGTGAAGAATATGAGACCTTGGCAATTTGGGCATTGGCTCCACAAGGAAGAAAACTAGACATTGTTGATATTAATCCAAATTTCAAAGGAGGTTTAATAATAAAGAGGGATTTAGAGACTACAACAACCGAAGCCACTAGTTTAACTGTGAATGTGGCCAAGTTGGCCCAAAAGACTGTTGAAAGGGAGGAGGCTGAAAGAAAGAGCCTAATGGAGAAGTATAACATTTTAATTACGAGAGGCCATGAAGTAGGAAGCTGCTGGCAGGGAGGAGGAATGAACCCAGTACACCGAAGCTAAGAGTAGAAAGGTTCAAGTATAGACATAGTGGGAAACATCCAATGCTCTGAGACAGCACATCACCTCCTGAAGGGTCAATACCACACAGCTGCTCCAAATGTTTCTACACCAGGGTCTCCCATTCAAAATCATGCTCTTACCCCTCCTCTAGAACAAGTTGATGAACAAACAGAGTGCTCTATTGATCCAACAAAGAGGCAGCTCATGTAGGAAATTGATCAATTACAAACATCACTAAGGGTAAAAGAGGATGGTTTTCTTTCAAAAGAAAAAGAAATTGTGCCTCTTGTTTTTGGAGCATTTAAATGAAAAGGTGGATAATAAACTACCCTCTATACATTCTTTGTATTGTTTGCTATTTGAAGCAATAAATAATATTGATAGGGATCAGGGGATAGTGATTCCAATAATTCAAAATTGGATCCCTAGGGAAAATAATCTAGATGTTATGAATAAAGCCTCAAGGTTTGATGTAAATAACATGCCCCAATCATTGAAGCCTACTTATATATTAGTTAAATCATTGCAAGGTTTTCAGACCTTACCAGATGATCTAAGTAGGAAGATTAGGGAATTGGTAAAGAACTTCAATGATTGGGGTAACACACTATTACCTAATATAACTGATGAGCAGGGGGGAATCATAACACTCCAACAATGGCATGATCAAGCAAGTGAAGTCATCAATAATCAAATTAAAATAATTTGTGATGACTCAAATGATGATTTGTTGGTAAATTGTATGGATAAGATTATTGGTACCGGCTCATTTTTGGAATCTTTTGAAAGAGATGCTAATCAGGTAGCGGTGAAGTATTTGCCTTATAGTACAAAGGTAAAAGAGGTGATTGATTTTGACTGGCCAAGTGACGAAGAATACCAGAGGTGGGTGGCTAAGTATTTGAATGATGATGAGTAAAAAGAGTGGGCTACTGATAGGTGGCAAATCAAATGTTGCAGTTATAGTGTTTCAAGTTTTGTATGGATGACTTTCTTGGCATGGGTTTTGCGTGGTTTTTTGTTATTACATCAACCTTCCTCTACCGACATGATGAACGAGAATATGCTCCAGAATGATTGCTGTTGTAACAATTTTTGAACAAGAATATTTTTCGAGGTGGTGGGCATTGTAACAAATTTTGGAATATCACCCGGAGGTGCTCAATTATTTGGTGACAGGTGTACTTTCTAACTTTGGTGCTTGTTTGCTCCTTCATTTCTATAAGAAGGATTTCAAGGCTAGAAGTACGGGTTAGCAAGTTAGATAACTTTTGTTGAGTCTAGGTGAAGTTGCAGAGCGAATTGTAAAGTCCGATGGTTTTAGAGAAATGCAATTTAGGTTTTGAGTCATTATGTAACAAGTTTTGAGTTCATAGAGATTTAATGTTGTATAAAAGTACTAGCATTTGAGTTGAAATAAAAATTTGAGCTCATGTGTCTCCATTGTACATGCATATCTGAACTTGATAAGAGGAAATAACTAGGGTTTTATCCATCTCCAGCATTATGGTGTGTATGATTCTATTTTAGCTTTAATTCAAGGAATTAATCAAAATGCTTGAATGGGATTATAGTTGGAGATGTGTTGTATAAGGATTTGATATTAAGTAGTCTTGGGTTAAAATGCACCTTGATGAAATTGTAATGCAATATTGTCGAGGATCTTATATGTGATGTATTAAATCTGTTATAAACCTATAGATACTTATGAATTTGACTCCTGCAATGGATATGGCACTGATCTAAGTTGTAATTATTCATGTAGTTCAATATTTGTTTGTCTTTTCCTAGAGCTTGCTACAAATTGCAAATCATTGACTATCTTATACAATGGATTGTGTTTAGTTATCTCATGCTCTAGATAGTTGATATTGTCTATGAACAACCAATTCCTAGTTGATATTATCTTATCAGCGTTGAGCTATTAAGTGAGATCATCTACTATTGTTAATGTTGTTTATAATAATGGTCTTGAAGGTTGTAAACATTAAGGGATCACCCTCACGGGTCTTGGGCAGGGTGTCTGAGCTTTAAAGTCCCTGGATTAGTTGGTCCGGTTCAGCCGAGCTGCCCTCGGTGGAATTTGACAATTCCATAGGTATATTAGAAGACAAACCTGGTTACATTGTAAAAAGAACCAACATACACGTCAACCACTAAACAACCACCTCTACAACTGACTTTTTAATCTTTTATGATCACATGAAACATAAAACACACTAATTTCAAGGTTATTAACATCACTATTGAAATGTTTTAATTTTTGACCTTTCAAACATTAAAAATTACATCATTAAATTAATCATGTAATGGCATAAAAATTAAAAACATCATGAATTAATTATGTAACCACATAAGTCAAATATAATTCTATCAAGAAATTAATATCAAATAGATAATATAATCGCATAACTCATACATTTCAATGTCTTGATCTTCTTCTTCATCCAAATTTTTGTCTGTATCATCCGATCCATATT